>JAPMUY010001566.1:125000-127500 GCA_026901105.3 Galaxias olidus | reverse complement strand
CACGCAAACACAGTACATGCTCATAAAGTACACACACACAGTATATGCACACACAGACATACACGTTTAAACTGATCCAACTACAGAGGTAGTGTGCATATACCTACGGTTACACACACTCCTACTGTAAAGAGACAAGGAAATAAACGTGAATGTTTGCAGACACATACACATTAACAAACTATGTCAAACACACATGTTAAGGTGAACACATTAACAAACTATGTCAAACACACATGTTAAGGTGAACACATTAACAAACTATGTCAAACACACATGTTAAGGTGAACACATTAACAAACTATGTCAAACACACATGTTAAGGTGAACACATTAACAAACTATGTCAAACACACATGTTAAGGTGAACACATTAACAAACTATGTCAAACACACATGTTAAGGTGAACACATTCACAGTGTCAAACACACATGTTAAGGTGAACACGTACACACTGACAAACACACATGTTAAGGTGAACATGTACACAGTGTCAAACACACATGTTAAGGTGAACATGTACACACTGACAAACACATGTTAAGGTGAACATGTACACACTGACAAACACATGTTAAGGTGAACACGTACACACTGACATGTTAAGGTGAACACGTACACACTGACAAACACACATGTTAAGGTGAACACGTACACACTGACATGTTAAGGTGAACACGTACACACTGACATGTTAAGGTGAACACGTACACACTGACAAACACATGTTAAGGTGAACACGTACACACTGACAAACACATGTTAAGGTGAACACGTACACACTGACATGTTAAGGTGAACACGTACACACTGACATGTTAAGGTGAACACGTACACACTGACAAACACACATGTTAAGGTGAACACGTACACACTGACAAACACATGTTAAGGTGAACACGTACACACTGACAAACACATGTTAAGGTGAACACGTACACACTGACAAACACATGTTAAGGTGAACACGTACACACTGACAAACACATGTTAAGGTGAACACGTACACACTGACATGTTAAGGTGAACACGTACACACTGACATGTTAAGGTGAACACGTACACACTGACATGTTAAGGTGAACACGTACACACTGACATGTTAAGGTGAACACGTACACACTGACATGTTAAGGTGAACACGTACACACTGACATGTTAAGGTGAACCCGTACACACTGACATGTTAAGGTGAACACACTGACATGTTAAGGTGAACACGTACACACTGACATGTTAAGGTGAACCCATGCACCTCCAGAGTGGACGGAGGGCCGGGGTCGGCAGAGTCCAGTCAGTTAACCGTGCTTTTGTTTTCCCGTTTCAGCCTATCGCGTTTCAGTGTACCGTGGATACCGTCGGTTGTCAAGTCAGTTGGTCCTGGTGCTCTCTTCAGAACTTCTGCCATGTTCATTCTGTTTTCCTCTCTTCCTCTCTCCCTTTCTCCTCTGGAGGTTTCACTCATTCTTTCTCTCTGTTTCTCTCTGGAGTTTCTCTTCCTTTGTCCTCATCCCCCCTTTGTGTCTTTCTGCTAACTAACCGCCATGGTTCATTTCAGACGCAGCAAGCTAAAGAACCTCTGGAATGACATAGAAACTCTGACATGTACAAATCCTAAAGAATCACAAAAATGCTTCTAACATCTCAAGCTATTCAGTCACTGGGCTGCATCTTTTCTCTCTCCATATGTTTGTTTTGTCTCCACCAGAGGTACACATTCTCTGAGGACGTGTCATTTTTTGCTTCAGTAACCTTCATAACATCGGACATGGTTTCTCACGGAATGCTTCAGGAATGTCTCTAAACAAAAAATCCCTGTTACATTTTCCATCCACAATAGCAGAACTAAACTGAAATCTCCGTTGAGAATGCGGAAAACGAAAAAAAAAGAAAAAATCCTTCCAAAAAGTGTATGGTTGTACACGTTTCAAAATGGCCGCCTCCCTCTCCATCTCTGTCCTCTCCAGGCATGGTGAGTCATCCGCCCATCCCCATGTCTGAGCTGGCTGATACGGTGGAACGCCTCAAAGCCAACGACAACCTCAAGTTCTCCCAGGAATATGAGGTACAGCTGAAAGGGTTTAACCTTTGATTTATTTGTTTATTTATTTATTCATTTATTTATTTATTTATTTTATGAAGGCCATTTCAGTTCTAGTATATATACACTATATATATATAATTAATTAATAATTATATATAATTTAAAAAATAATGAATTTTTTTATCCCCTATAGGTTTTTTTTGGTTTGTCATTTTCCGTCCATACATTATCTGACATATAGACGCTGGTTTAAAATGAATACCACACAAGAACATATGAGTAGACTCTGTCTCCATGCATAACAATTTGCTATAATTGTATTCTGACATGCCTAACACAACAAGATATGACAAAAGATCTATCACTTTAGACTCAGAGCGAAAGGCTCCCTTGCTGTCTCCTTCACTGTCTATGTCTCTCTATCTACATATGTCTCTCTCTCTCTGTCTCTCTCT
>JAPMUY010001566.1:95000-112500 GCA_026901105.3 Galaxias olidus | reverse complement strand
TTATCCGAGTCTCTCCAGCATGCGTGGAATGCAGCATTAGTCCTGGTACAAAGCGTTCTTTAGCTTACCTCCAGCCCAGGACCTCCCCTGTCTACAGAGTCCTGACTTACTAGAGAGGCACTTATTATTATTATTATTATTATTATTATTATTAGAAATGTTATCCTGCCCGTCCCGGCTGATGAGTCTCCCAGAGTCAGTAGGAGCCGGAGCTGTTTCCTCCAAGGGCCCACTACCACTAGACGGATGTGGACAGAACAGTCCAGGGGTGTGAAGGAATACACACCCGCGAACTAGTGAACCTTCCGGGGGTTGGGGCGTGAGGTTTCAGCCCTTTGGAGGAGGAGGAGGAAAACAAGCCGTCTCTCCCACGCTGATCTGCCGGCGTGAGGCCTCCTTCCTCGCCCCTCTCCGTGAGAAGCCATTGTTCCTCCTATGGAGCCGGCTGTGGTCTGGACTCTGGAGTCTCCTTCGCTTTCCTTTACAGCCCCAGTGTAACCCGCAGTCACAGTGTGTGTGTGTGTGTGTGTGTGTGTGTGTGTGTGTGTGTGCTGGGGTTTTGCTAACACAGGATCAACTCTGAGTCACATGTGTGAGTGGAGACAGCAAGGGGCCTGCGGTTTTCCTTCACCCCCTCTCCTCTTCTCCTCATCCCTTCTCTTTCACTGACCCCCCCCCCCCCCCCCCCTAACATTCAAACAGCCCTCAATGTACTTCACTAAAGGATATTTGAGGGAAACAGTACTGACGTTCATTCTCAGATTGACAGACGTGTTGTTCTCAGAGCTGGGGTCAGGTTTGGGGGGGGGGGCAGTGTTATTAACCACACTGGTGGATTTCAAAGCACGCCAAAGAGACTTCATAAACAGCTAGGCTGTGAAAAGGATATATCACATTATAACAGCCTCAAGTCATAGCCACCCAGTCTTTCTACAGTGTCTGGTTACTGGGCCAGTAGAGGTTATGAACCCTATATGAAGCACCACAGAGCATTATAACCCCCTAAAGTCATTTGTGTATTATATTATATTATGTTAGTTGGTGGCCGAATAGATTTATCGAGCCCTCTGGGAACTCCCACAGTGCATTGTAACAGCCAGAGGTTATTTTCTTATTGTTTATATTATATTAGTTTAACAATGTTTAAAAACCCTCACTGGAGCACCAAGACGCATTATACAAGCCTGATGTCATTTTGTTAATATTCGTATTTTATTACATCAGTTAGTGAGCAGTTATAGTTCATAAATAAAGCCTCTCTGAGCTGCCACAGGGGGCGCTGTAGCACCCTAAAGACGCCTCCCTCTGTGTCCATAGCGACTGGCGAGCGCCAAGGCGCACACGTCCCGCTTCGTCAGCGCCAACCTGCCGTGCAACAAGTTCAAGAACCGATTGGTCAACATCATGCCCTACGAGACCACCCGCGTGTCCCTGCAGCCAATCAGAGGCGTGGAGGGTTCCGACTACATCAACGGCAGCTTCATCGACGGATACAGGTGACGCACACTTCATTAGGGACCAGTGGTCCTCCACCAGATTGAGTTAAAGTGTTGAGCTGAAGCCGAGACACTGAAGGGTCCTTGTCTTCACAACAGTCTCTGAACAAAGCAACAAAATGCCAGACCTCTTCTCTTTTCTTCATACCTGCCAGGAGAAATCGAATCCCCGCTGTTCAACATCACTCAGTTCAAAGGTTTCAAAGGACATCAAAGCAAGCTAAACGTTGCAAGAGTCTGATCGGCGTGTTTTCTCGATTTACAGCGTTGCATCGACAGCGATAGATCAGAGAGATTGTTTTTGTGTTCTGAGGATCTATAGTTAGTACGGCTTCAAAAAGACAGGCTGATTAATATCTACGTTCCACATGGTATCAATGATTCATCTGGAATAAAACTCCCCCATGAATTATTCAGAAAATAATCTTTCTCTCGTTATGCGTCATTAAGATAACTGAATTCATTATATGAGACAGAGAGAAAAAAAATGAGGGCAAAATACATAATTAATTAAATACTTACCAACTCTTGCTTTGGTGCATGTTTATCGGTGTGTGTGTGTGTGTGTGTGTGTGTGTGTGTGTGTGTGTGTGTGTGTGCGTGTGCGTGTGTGTGTGAATGTGTGTGCGTGTGCGTGTGTGGGTATGTGTGTGCGTGTGTGTGTGTGAGCAGGCAGCAGAAGGCCTACATTGCCACCCAGGGTCCGCTAGCGGAGACCACAGAGGACTTCTGGAGGATGCTATGGGAACACAACTCCACCATCGTGGTCATGCTCACCAAACTCAGAGAGATGGGAAGGGTACGGACCAACACCCAGACACACACACACACACACACACACACCAACACACACTGTAGACCAACACACACACACACACACACACACACACACCAACACACACAGTAGACCAACACACACACACACACACACCCACACACACTGTAAACCAACACACACAGTAGACCAACACACACTGTAGACCAACACACACACAGACCAACACACACACAGACCAACACACACACACACAGACTAACACACACAACAGACCAACACACACAACACACAAACACAAACACAACAAACCAACACACCAACACAACAACCACAACAGACCAACACACACACAGACCAACACACACACAGACTAACACACACAACAGACCAACACACACAGCAGACCAACACACACTGTGGACCAACACACACTGTGGACCAACACACACACAGACCAACACACACACACAACAGACCAACACACACACAACAGACCAACACACACACAGACCAACACACACAGACCAACACACACACAGACTAACACACACAACAGACCAACACACACAACAGACCAACATACACACAGACCAACACACACACAGACCAACACACACAACAGACCAACACACACAGTAGACCAACACACACACAGACCAACACACACACAACAGACCAACACACACACAGACCAACACACACACAGACCAACACACACAACAGACCAACACACACAGTAGACCCAACACACACACAGACCAACACACACACAACAGACCAACACACACAGTAGACCCAACACACACAGTAGACCCAACACCTATACAAAGTCACTCCATTGTGTCCTTGTGAACCAGACTTAAAGACATTGGACTGGTATGGATACACACACACACACACACACACACACACACACACACACACACACACACACACACACACACACACACAGAGACACACACACTCACACACACACACACACACATACTAACATACACATACAATTCACTCCCTGGTGATCTTGTGAACCAGAATGACCTTGGACTGGTTGACACACACACACACACACACACACACACACACACACACACACACGTGTGTGTCACCAGTACTGACAGCACCATGGGTGTGTGTTCTTTACAGGAGAAGTGCCACCAGTACTGGCCCGCAGAGCGCTCTGCCAGGTACCAGTACTTTGTGGTGGACCCCATGGCCGAGTACAACATGCCCCAGTACATCCTCCGAGAGTTCAAGGTCACCGACGCCAGAGTGAGGGAGGCCCCTGTCTGTCTGTCTGTCTGTCTGTCTGTCTGTGTCTGTCTGTCTGTCTGTCTGTCTGTGCGTGCGTGTGTGTTTGTAAGAAAGAGAGAGAGTAAAAGAAACGTATGGATTGAAAAACAAGAGAGAGAGAGTGAGAGATATATAGTAAGAGATATATACGGAGAGAGACGGAGATAGAATATTAGATCAAAATGTGTGTGCCGTGACTCCACATGACCGTTTTCTCTATTATTCCAGGACGGCCAATCACGAACGGTCCGCCAATTCCAGTTCACCGATTGGCCAGAGCAAGGAGTGCCAAAGTCAGGGGAAGGATTCATTGATTTCATTGGCCAGGTGCACAAAACTAAAGAGCAGTTTGGCCAGGATGGGCCAATCTCAGTGCACTGCAGGTAAGAGGCCGCCACCCTTTTCGATTGTTTATTGTTTGTAATATATTTCAGTGGGAACACATTGTTATTCAAACAGTTAAATATGTAAAGGAGATAATGCCATTAGCCAATCTGTTATCGAGAATTAATTTGCCTCAGGATGTTATTGCGCCGTGGAGGGCAATAATTCTCGCTAACAGCACAATTTTTACGGGTATTCCAAGTGTGTGTGTGTGTGTGTTAGAAGGAGGGAACACTTAAAGTAAACACTTAAAGGAAACAGCAATCAACTAATTTTCCCAGAAGACATTCGTGCATAAATATTTAGAATGTTGGCATGGACAGAGAATATAGAGAATATGGCCCCCTCTTCCTCGCTAGCTTTACTTAGCTCTACCATTTAAAACCAATTTTGTTTAGCCACACATTACTTTGTAAACTGTGTCTATCTCGGCCATTTTGTGCCTGCGTTTGCCATGGCCTCAACAGTGTCTAACTCCACACATCGGCCATTTTGTGCCTGCTTTTGCCATGCCCTCAAACTCTCCCTGGCTCCACCCTTCGGCCATTTTGTGCCTGCCTTGCCGTGGCCTTAAACAGTGTCTTCCCTCCGGTGTTTTTGTGTAGTGCTGGCGTGGGGAGGACGGGGGTGTTCATCACCCTCAGCATCGTGCTGGAGAGGATGAGGTACGAGGGCGTAGTGGACATCTTCCAGACCGTCAAGATGCTCCGCACCCAGAGGCCTGCCACCGTGCAGACAGAGGTGACAAACACAAACAATACAAACGTCATGTTGTTTAGGAAGAACACTGCTACTACTACTACTACCGCATCTGAGAGAGAGAGGAGAAACAGAAATCTCAAATCGCTGTCTTTCTCTCACTCTGCCTCTTTCTTTCTTTGTTTCTTTCTTTCTTTCTTTCTTTCTTTCTCTGCCAGTCTGGAGTACCTGGGGAGCTTCGACCACTATGCAACATAATCCCCTCCTCCCCCCCCCCCCCCCCCCGCCCCGCCCCCGGGCCACATCCCAAACCACCCTCTGCACCCTTCCTAGTGCACTTCTCAGAACACCTCCGTTTGAAGCAGTGCACTACAGACAGGGGGATCAGGGTGGGTTTGGAGATTCGGCTTCACACAATACCATCCAGACGCACAGGGGACTGTTGGCTTACCTTGTCCCCAGGAGGCACTCCTCTCTACCTGAGGCTACAAGGGAAGGGCGGAGGGGTTGGGGGGGGCTCGTTCCACCCCCTTCTGTCCCTGGACAAATTCACCACCCAGCGGGGTCAGTTACGAAGAAAAACCACGCCCACCTCTTTCTGGTTCAGAACAGAACAGTATACAGCAGATTACTAGTCCTTTTGTTTTGTTTATGTTGAGTGCTTTTTCCAAAGTGCTCTCATCAAATGGGTTCTGGGTGTGGAACTGGACCGCATTCGTTTGTTCTGTAGAACCGTCAATCCTTCCTACTGAACAATATGACAGGAGGCTTCATTTACGGCTCTCTATGTTTAGACTTCCTGTCTACAAACGTCTGCAAATCCGCGTCGGGGGAGCCTCACAGATTAAACAAACTTGTTGGGAAAAGGTGGAGGGACTTTTTTTGAGTACCAGGAAGCCTACTGGAAGCTTGGAGCACAGAACACAGTATTGATGATGAAAGACACACACACATACACATCCAAAAGCGTTTAAAAAATGACACCCAAGAAACATTTTTCTTTTCAAAGAAAAAAAAAGACTGTTGTTTCTTGAAAATGAATGATTAACAGAATATTTCCACGGTGATAAATACCACAATTTCAACCTTCTACTTCTCGATTAAAGATAAGGGAAACTTTTGAAGAACAACGAAAGTATACTACTAAAGTACGTCATTGATTTAGTTTTTTAGAAATATGTAACGCAATGTTTTGTTTTTATTTTGAAACTGGGTATTACGTATTTTTTCCTTTATCCTTTTTTACCTTTCTCAACTTCAGACTTTGTTCCCTCTGACCACACTATACAGATATAGTTGTACAATGTTTACTTTGTATAACAACAACGACGTGTAGCTTTTTTTTCTTTTCTTTTTTTTACTATGGTACTGTTTTAACATGTACAATCAAAGACCGTTTGAAGATATATTCACGGTTCCCTGGTCCAAACTACCATCGAGTATCCCTTCTCCCTCCGTCTATTGCTCTGTATTTCTACCACTGACACAGAGACTAAGCTGTTGTCGCTCCCACTCTGTTAAGGGGCTGTGATGTCATGACAACGTGGGTGGCCAATTTGAATTTGACCGTGCACGATAGACGTGAAACTCTGTGGTCAGTCCTTCCACCGAGCAGTGGCAGAATACGCAGGACAAGAGACACCCACCTGTAACTATGGGAAGTATGCACATGAAAATAGAAATATAAAAGGTAGTATTTATATAATAATAAGCTTCACAAAGATCTGTTAATTGGGGAGGGAGAAAGAAAGAAAAAAACTAAAAAAGAGGGAGGGAGGTATCTTTCTCACTGGAATGCTCACCAATATAAGACTTTTGTCTCCGTTTGATTCAGTGTGCAATAAGTAGATGTATTCTTATATATTTTTGTGTCAAGTCACTAACTGCAGTTATATGCCATAATAAAGATGATAATGTATCCTTCTCCAGGCACGAGGGTATTATGAGCAAAATGGCACCCGCCACCATTTTAATGTGTCCAAACAGCGGGATGAACTCTGACCTAGGAAGTAGATCTTTGTCACTATGCCAGTAGAAGATGTCCCTTATTTGTGTTTCACAGCAACCAAGGAATGATCAAAACTCATATTTCAAAAGCATCTAATAACTATTTTTTAATTTTAGATTTCTAGTGCCTTATATTACACGCCTATTTTGATAAAGTTAATTTTAAGGGTTTAGTGTATTTTATGTATGCTTGTGTGTATGTGAACCGGAATGTACTTGGATGGCGTTTAATCATACAATTTTATTTTGTTCTGGTATGTGAAGGTAGTTTTTATTTTTTGTATTTCCGGCTATGTTTTTGTCTGTAAAGTTCTGGGTTGTTGTGGTCTGCGGTTTACTATGTATGGGTTCAACACATTAATTTAGTCTTAAATATTATACAATCTTTTTTCCTGGAAAATAACTGGAGAATATCAAAGGCAAAATGTCTGCATGAGGCCTCAACAATCTTTGTTTGGAAGTTTTTGTATTGTCTTTGTGCATATAATTAGGAGACTAAAATCTAGCTACCTTTTTTGGCCACAAATATTCTAGCCATTGACCACCTGAGTGGATAATGCCCAATTGTTGATCACATTCAGCTATGTGGAGTCCTCAAGTAGAAGACTAAACACGGTCTTTGTTGATTTATACAAACTATATGGACAAAATGGTGTATTCTGTTTGAAGACATGTACTGGATCTGCTCACTGAACTGCTGGTGGTTTTGTTGCCCGATGTCAAACCTTTTTTTGTGTTCTTGTCTTTTAGTTATTTTATGTTTCACTATGTAAGGTATCGTCCACAATTGTCCACAATCTTACAATAACCCTGTTGTAGTTTCTTTATATGCATGGTACCACTTTTGAGACGCCCCTTTGGAAATACCTGTTGTGGGAAGAATTGCACTTTTTTCTCTCTCTTAGTACTATGCACTAATACTACTACCCTGTTGTTTCTCATAACGCCCCCCCCCCCCCCCCCCCCCCAAAAAAACAATTTTACTTGAACTCTGGAAAAAAATGATGGACCCTATAGAATTCACCAAGTTGTGTATATGTAAATAACACAGAATACACAGAGTATTATAAAATAAAAATATAGCAGTAAATGAATAGATATGAAGTTTTACCAAGAGTCCTGACAGGTTGCACCAGCCATCACAGATTGTGGCACTGCCATGTCTCACAGTGGATTTGTTGTCCCACTAAAGAACGTTATTACACTAATGAGTTTTGTTTATACCCCCTAATGTATTAAGTGGATCGTTAAAACTGGAGTTTTATCAATTATGTATAAAAAAGAGAACACAATGTGTAAAATAAAAGCAATTACCTCCAATTCGTCTGTAAACGTAAAACATAGTTTTTGTTTTTTCTCCTTCTCCAAGTGAAACAAGTGCTTTTTATTTTCTTACATCGGTTTTCCAAATGTTTGAAACCAGAAAAAGAAGGTCTGTGTGGAATTCTGTTTTGTCGACACAAGTTTCATTTGTTACAAATAAACTCAAGTAAAATAATGATGTGGACAGTCCCTCCATGCACTGGCAGAACACCAAGCACTACTATTGTTCCAAAAAGAAAACGTTTGAGTGAATACTAAAAGATTGGTTTAATTATTAATTTAAAAAAACATATATTTTTTAGTGGGATATCACTAATGCTTCCGATTTCTCCATAGCAACTGAAAACAAAAACAAAGGAGCACAACAGCGTCATATAAAAGACAACATAGATTGGTTTTTAATTCCGTTTTTCTTACAGCAATTAGCAATACTTTTAATAGCAAGCCCAAAAATAAATATCAATATTTAACTTAAATACATATATTTTTTTAACAATGTGTATATCCTTGAACAAAGCAACATTAGCATCTCATTTACACATGTTAATAATAGTACCAAGGACCTCCACAGTTTAAAATGTGTCCCTCCTCTTGTTCTTTGATTCTACAAAATAACTCCTGGAATATGAATATGAACTCACCTGTCTGCTTTTTGAACAATGTTTTCCAAAAAAAAGGTTGCACCTTAAATTTAAATTGTTTTTTTCTGAAATTGTTTAAACAATGCTCTATTGAGTCAAGCGTGGTACAGGAGGCAAAGATGGGACGCCACCTTAGACTATTGAGAGCCCACCCAGCAGGATGCAAAGAGGGGACGCCACCTTAGACGATTGATAGCCCACCCAGCAGGAGCAGACAACATTTAACATGCTGAGAGAAGAACAGCAGAACACAGAACAACAGAACCAGGAAGGAGCATCAAAATTCTAAATAAGACAAAGAATCCAGAAAGCTACAGCAGATATGTAGGCAATTTAGAAAAACAAATCTGTTACAGACATATAAAGAAAAATCATAATTTTATTTAAAAAAAAAGGTGTAACGCCAAATAGGAGTAGTGTTTTTGTTTTGATGAATCCCTGACAAATGTGAAAGCGTTTCACAGCCACGACAAACAGGTCGCTGTTTTTTAATCCTTCTTCAGAACATCCTTGGCCAAATCAAAACCCTTCTTTTTTCACCAGCCCTCACACACACACACACACACACACACACACACACACACACACACACACACACACACACACACACACACACACACACACACACACAGTCTCTTAACTTAAAAACTCTGCAAGCACTTTGATGTAGGTGGAGTCAGCCCCCCGTATTGCTTTCCTTTTTGCATCTGTTGACACTGATGTATAAGAGAGTTGCAGGATTACAATCTAAACCCTCTAAGACCCACTGTGTGACAAACACACACACACACACACCCAATCACAATTCTTTCTCCTCATCTCTACCTTGTCCATCCATCCCCATCCATCCGTCCATCCCTTCTTTCATCCCTCACTCCCTTCATTTCCCTTTTGGGCTGCGTGGTTCCCATGTGCTCTTGGTGGCTGTACGGAGGCCTGGAAGGGCCACAAAGTCTTTCTGGAAGCGTGAATTGGGCGTCCTCTGCCTCTTCCTTTCTCCCTGCGTGGTGAAGAACGTGTCTTGGAAACGCATGCTGGACGCCGTGGACTACACCCAGGCCATTTAGAGACAGAGAGAGAGGGGGGAGAGGGAAAAGAGAGAGAGAAGAAAGAGAGAAGAGTATAAAAAGTGACCATGGGTGTTTTTGTGTGGATCTGGGACTCATGCCAGAGAGGGTTTATACCTAGAGGGTGATTTCAACAGTTCCATTACCAGACAAAACCAATCAAACCCAAAAAAAGAGAGTACATTTAAATTAAAAAATCCAATTAATTGTTTGACCCCGATCTGGTCCAAGCTTTTTACTGTAGCAACTGGACTGAAGACTAGACTACACTGTAAACTAGACTGTAGACTAGTCTAAGCTGTAGACTAGACTGTAGACTAAACTAGACTGTAGACTAGACTGCAGACTAAACTAGACTGTAGACTAAACTAGTGTAGGCTAGACTGTACACTAAACTATACTATAGACTAAACTAGACTATAGAGTAGACTAGTCTACAGTCTAGTTTAGTCTAAAGTCTAGACTGTAGAGTAGACTAGACTAGACTAAACTATACTATAGACTAAACTAGACTGTAGACTAAACTAGTCTGTAGACTAAACCAGACTGCAGACTAAACTACTGTAGACTAGACTAGACTTTAGACTAAACTAGACTGTAGACTAAACTAGACTGCAGACTAAACTAGACTGTAGACTATATACTAAACTACTGTGGACTAACCTAGACTCTAGACTAGACTGTAGACTAAACTAGACTGTAGACTAAACTAGACTGTAGACTAGACTAGACTGTAGACTAGACTAGACTAGACTAGACTGTAGACTAGACTGTAGACTAAACTAGACTGTAGACCGGACTGTAGACAAAACTAGACTGTAGACTAGACTGTAGACAAAACTAGACTGTAGACTAAACTAGACTATAAACTAGACTGTAGACTAAACTATACTGTAGACTAAACTAGACTGTAGACTAAACTAGACTGTAGACTAGACTGTAGACTAAACTAGACTGTAGACTAAACTAGACTGTAGACCAGACCGTGTGTTTATGAATATGAAGTTGTGTACAATTGCCAAGAAGGTGCTGAAAAGGTGATACAAGGAGCAGGGACACTGACAACCTAAAAACAGGATTATCAGGAGATGGGGAATCCGAAGTATAAACTCATTTCATAGTTGACCACAACTGAAATGGAAAGTTACCAAGCACCTCAAGACCTTTTTCTTGCCAACAAAGGAGAAGAAAGCGTTCTTCCTCTGCGGTTTCTAAACCGCTGATGTGTGCGCCAGAGAAGCATTTGTGCATAGCTAATGGTTGACTCTGCGTGGACTAAATAAAGACCTCAGCACAGACAGACATCTTGATCCTGTGAATATTTCAGCGACTCTGAATAATGCAGATTGTCACCTGCTCCTCCTATCTCTCTTCATTGCTTGCTTTTTTTTTCTCGTTCTCTCTCGCCCGCTCTCGTCTGTCCCCCCCCTCTTCTTTCTCTACGTGTCTTTCCATCACTCCATCTTTCCCCTCCTCCTCCCACGCCCCGTTATATTTATGCATTCGTGTTTCTCCCTCTTTTTCTCCACTTCTCCCTCAGAACGTCTGACAGTATCGTCATGAGCCGTCTCTTCCACTTCCCTCTCTCTCTCTCTCTCTCTGTCCATCTCTCCCCCTCTCTCTCTCTCTGTCCATCCACCCCCCGCCTCTCTCTCTGTCCATCCATCCACCCCCCCCCTCTCCTTCTGTCCATCCACCCCCCGCCTCTCTCTCTGTCCATCCACCCCCCGCCTCTCTCTCTGTCCATCCACCCCCCCCCTCTCCTTCTGTCCATCCACCCCCCGCCTCTCTCTCTGTCCATCCACCCCCTCACCCCCCCCTCTGTCCATCCACCCCCTCACCCCCCCCTCTCCATCCACCCCCCCTCTCTCTCTCTTTCTCTGTCCATCCAGCCCTCACCCCCCCCCTCTCTCTCTGTCCATCCACCTCCCTCCCCTCTCTCTCTTTCTCTCTCCATTCTGCGCCTTTGTTTTTTGTTCCCTCTCTCTCTCTCTCTCTCTCCATCCACCCCCCACCCTCTCTCTGTCCATCCACCCCTCACCCCCTCTCTCTCTGTCCATCCACCCCCCCCCCCTCTCTGTCCATCCACCTCCCTCACCCCCTCTCTCTTTCTCTCTCCATCCACCCCCTCACCCCCCCTCTCTCGTTCTCTCTCCATCCACCCCCCACCCTCTCTCTGTCCATCCACCCCCTCACCCCCCCCTCTCTCTCTGTCCATCCACCTCCTCACCTCCCCCCCCCCTCTCTCTTTCTCTATCCATCCACCCCCTCCCCCCTCTCTCTCTCTTTCTCTCTCCATCCACCGCCTCACCCCCCCTCTCTCTCTGTCCATCCACCCCCTCCCTCCCTCCATCCACTCAATCCCTCTCGCCTCTCTCTCACGCCGCCCCCCCCCTCTCTCTCTCTCTCCCTCCCTCCCATGCATATACCCAGAGGGACTTTGATAACGTCAACCAGGTCACGATTCTCAAAGTTTTCTTCACTTTGTCTGCTGCCTTTGCAGCTTCTCTAAGCAGTCAAGCCGAAAAGAGCATCATCATCATCATCATCATTATTATCATCATTATAGGGTGGCTCAACTCTGTGTCTGTGTCAGAGAGACAGTGTTTGGAGTGTGTGAGCCACTAAGTGTGGACTGACTGACTGACTGACTGTAGAGTATACCTAGTACTGACTGACTGACTGTAGAGTATACCTAGTACTGACTGACTGACTGTAGAGTATACCTAGTACTGACTGACTGACTGTAGAGTATACCTGATACTGACTGACTGTAGAGTATACCTAGTACTGACTGACTGACTGTAGAGTATACCTAGTACTGACTGACTGACTGACTGTGGAGTATACCTAGTACTGACTGACTGACTGTAGAGTATACCTAGTACTGACTGACTGACTGTAGAGTTTACCTGGTACTGACTGACTGACTGTAGAGTTTACCTGGTACTGACTGACTGACTGACTGTAGAGTATACCTAGTACTGACTGACTGACTGTAGAGTATAACTAGTAATGACTGACTGACTGACTGTAGAGTATATCTAGTAATGACTGACTGACTGACTGTGGAGTATACCTAGTAATGACTGACTGACTGTAGAGTATACCTAGTACTGACTGACTGACTGACTGTAGAGTATACCTAGTACTGACTGTAGAGTATACCTGGTAGTGACTGACTGACTGTGGAGTTTACCTGGTATTGACTGACTGACTGTAGAGTATACCTGGTACTGACTGACTGACTGACAGTGGAGTATACCTGATACTGACTGACTGACTGTAGAGTATACCTGGTACTGACTGACTGACTGACTATAGAGTATACCTAGTAATGACTGACTGACTGACTGTAGAGTATACCTAGTACTGACTGACTGACAATGGAGTATACTTGGTACTGACTGACTGACTGTAGAGTATACCTGGTACTGACTGACAGTAGAGTATACCTGGTATTGACTGAGTGACTGACTGAGTATACCTGGTATTGACTGACTGACTGACTGAGTATACCTGGTATTGACTGACTGACAGTAGAGTATACCTGATACTGACTGACTGACTGACAGTGGAGTATACCTGATACTGACTGACTGACAGTGGAGTATACCTGATACTGACTGACTGACTGTAGAGTTTACCTGATACTGACTGACTGACTGTAGAGTATACCTGGTAATGACTGACTGACTGACTGTAGAGTATATCTAGTAATGACTGACTGACTGACTGTGGAGTATACCTAGTAATGACTGACTGACTGTAGAGTATACCTAGTAATGACTGACTGACTGACTGACTGACTGTAGAGTATACCTAGTACTGACTGTAGAGTATACCTGGTAGTGACTGACTGACTGTGGAGTATACCTGGTATTGACTGACTGACTGTAGAGTATACCTGGTACTGACTGACTGACTGACAGTGGAGTATACCTGATACTGACTGACTGACTGTAGAGTATACCTGGTACTGACTGACTATAGAGTATACCTAGTACTGACTGACTGAGTGACTGACTGTGGAGTATACCTGGTAATGACTGACTGACTGACTGAGTATACCTGGTATTGACTGACTGACAGTAGAGTATACCTGATACTGACTGACTGACAGTGGAGTATACCTGTACTGACTGACTGATACTGACTGATACTGACTGACTGACAGTGGAGTATACCTGATACTGACTGACTGACAGTGGAGTATACCTGATACTCACTGACTGACAGTGGAGTATACCTGATACTGACTGACTGACTGTAGAGTTTACCTGGTACTGACTGACTGACTGACTGTGGAGTATACCTGGTACTGACTGACTGACTGTGGAGTAAACCTGGTACTGACTGTAGAGTATACCTAGTACTGACTGACTGACTATAGAGTATACCCAGTACTGACTGACTGAAGAGTATACCTAGTACTGACTGACTGACTGTGGAGTATACCTGGTATTGACTGACTGACTGAGTATACCTGGTATTGACTGACTGACTGAGTATACCTGGTATTGACTGACTGACTGACTGACTGACAGTTGAGTATACCTGGTATTGACTGACTGACAGTTGAGTATACCTGGTACTGACTGACTGACAGTGGAGTATACCTGATACTGACTGACTGACAGTGGAGTATACCTGATACTGACTGACTGTGGAGTATACCTGATACTGACTGACTGACTGTAGAGTTTACCTGGTACTGACTGACTGACTGACTGTGGAGTATACCTGGTACTGACTGACTGACTGACTGTAGAGTATACCTAGTACTGACTGACTGACTGTGGAGTATACCTGGTACTGACTGACCAACAGTAGAGTATCCATGGTACTGACTGACTGACTGACAGTGGCGTATACTTGGTATTGACTGACTGACTGACTGGAGTATACCTGGTACTGACTGACTGACTGACAGTAGAGTATACCTGGTATTGACTGACTGACTGACTGACAGTTGAGTATACCTGGTATTGACTGACTGACAGTTGAGTATACCTGGTATTGACTGACTGACTGTGGAGTATACCTGGTATTGACTGACTGACTGTGGAGTATACCTGGTATTGACTGACTGACAGTAGAGTATACCTGGTATTGACTGACTGACAGTAGAGTATACCTGGTATTGACTGACAGACTGACTGACAGTGGAGTATACCTGGTATTGACTGACAGACTGACTGACAGCGGAGTATACCTGGTATTGACTGACAGACTGACTGACAGTAGAGTATACCTGGTATTGACTGACTGACAGTGGAGTATACCTGGTATTGACTGACAGACTGACAGTGGAGTATACCTATGTATATATGTGGGACACGTTGGGGCCCAGGTACTTGGCCCCGTAGTGGAGGGTTAGGGTTAAGGTTAAAGGTTAAGGGTTAGGGTATACCTGGTACATGTGGGACACGTTGGAGCCCAGGTACTTGGCCCCGTAGTGGAGGGTTAGGGTTAAGGGTTAAGGTTAAAGGTTAAGGGTTAGGGTTAGGGTATACCTGGTACATGTGGGACACATTGGAGCCCAGGTACTTGGCCCCGTAGTGGAGGGTTAGGGTTAAGGTTAAAGGTTAAGGGTTAGGGTATACCTGGTACATGTGGGACACGTTGGAGCCCGGGTACTTGGCCCCGTAGTGGAGGGTTAGTTATGGTTAAGGTTAAAGGTTAAGGGTTAGGGTATACCTGGTACATGTGGGACACGTTGGAGCCCAGGTACTTGGCCCCGTAGTGGAGGGTTAGGGTTAAGGGTTAAGGTTAAGGGTTAGGGTATACCTGGTACATGTGGGACACGTTGGAGCCCAGGTACTTGGCCCCGTAGTGGAGGGTTAGGGTTAAGGTTAAAGGTTAAGGGTTAAGGGTTAGGGTTAGGGTATACCTGGTACATGTGGGACACGTTGGAGCCCAGGTACTTGGCCCCGTAGTGGAGGCCATCGGGCCACTTCACCTGGACAGCCTCTCCCACCTCAGGGGGACCCACTCCCAGACAGTCTCTGCTCTGAAGAGGACAGAGGACACACAGCCAGCTGTTAGAACTGCTACTGTGTGTGTGTGTGTGTGTATAACTCTGTGTCAATGTGTGTAGTAGTTACTCTATAACTAATGTGTGAATGTGAGTGTGCACATTGTTATTTTAATTTAATGTGTGCTTGTTTAGTATGAATACTTCTTCACGCACGCTTCAAACAACAATGTCCTCAGAGAAACTTGAGTATTTTGTGTGTGTGTGTGTGTGTGTGTGTGATGCCCCCCTCCTCACCACGATGTCCTCGGGGTAGGTATCATTGCTGAAGGAGCCGTCGTCAAATATGACCTCGTAGAAGGTCTGGGAGGTGATCTGCGTGACCTTTGAACTGTAGTACCGGAGGTTCTTGTGCTTGGAGATGACAGTTTGGCCCAGGGCGATGGCCCTCTGACACGCCTGCTGCTTCTGAGCCACACACACACACACAGCCACAAGTTAGCTACGAAAATTTCCCCCCGGTACCATCAATACATACGTAAAACTCTCAATACATCTGTCCTTCAGATGGAAACACTTTATTTGTGTGTTCATCAAGAGGTGAGAACAACCCAAAACCTCCTATCACTACTCAATAGGATCTGTTACTACTCTGGAAATAGAATCAGTCAAATGTACAAGCAGGCATTCCCAAATTTGATCAATAAAACATTTTGTTTTTGCTTTTATGATGTTGTCCATGCTGCCTCCATTTCTAAGTACATACAGCAGCGGAGCTCCGTGATTGGTGCCTGTGGCAGGTGATTGACACCACGTAGGGCCAATCGTCTGGCTCCATGGTGACTCCGGCCGCATGGGCGCAGGTGACGTGAAAGGAGGTGGGACATCGACCACACGAGCACTGGATACACGCTCCCGCTGGCCTCTTCCCCGAACACCGCTTGCGGCAGTAGACGCACTTCTACACACACACACACACACACACACACACACACACACACACACACACACACACACACACACACAGTAGAGAGAAAAGGGTTAATTTTACAAATGCATAAAAAGCGTAGACCAAAAGTACATATAATCACATTGAAATAGAAGAGAGACTCTTTATAGGGCTCGGTCACGAACACTTCCAACAACACAACAGAGAGATTTTGATTCGATTTCTTTTTGGGAGAGGTCTGTCTGTTTGGTGGGATTCAGTCATGTAAACAAAGTAAAACATTGGAAAAGAAAGAGAGAGAGAAAGAAAGACGAGAATGAAGGAGAGGCGAGTAATGAAAGGGAGAAACAAAGATGGAAAGAGAAGAGAGAGAAGATTAGGGGGTTCAGACCACAAAAAGAAAACATGGCGTTTCTACCATTACAATAGAGGGGGAACCGCCCAATGAGAGAGTGCTCTTTAGATGACCTCACTGGAGGTTAGAGCGGCATGCCTTGGACAAGACGTGGGGGCTCGGGTGTCTGACACACACATGGCTATCACACTAAACACACACACACCAACAAGGCTATCACACTACACACACACACACACACCAACATGGCTATCACACTAAACACACACACACCAACAAGGCTATCACACTACACACACACACCAACAAGGCTATCACACTACACACACACACCAACAAGGCTATCACACTAAACACACACACACCAACAAGGCTATCACACTACACACACACACACACACCAACATGGCTATCACACTAAACACACACACACCAAAAGAATGACACACACACACACACCATTATGTCTGGGCACACTTCACACACAACCTCACAAGATCTGTCGCTGTCCTTTTGCATCTTCTGAAAAACAAT
>JAPMUY010001566.1:45000-90000 GCA_026901105.3 Galaxias olidus | reverse complement strand
TGTATCAATGGCCGCAGCCTGTCACGGATGGCAGCATCAGCTATGCGGAGCGTTCTTGCTAGCGTGACACGACGGATTAGCTTCCGTTGCTAACCGACCGCGATCAGCGAAGAGCCCGGCTGACAAAAAAAAGAAGCCACCGCTCTTAACAACAACAACAACAACAACAACAACAACGACGACGACCCCCACCACCAGGGGGAGGCCAGCGGACGCACAGCGTGGCCGTCACACCCCTCCGTCCTGCGGCGTGGCCGGGGTTCAGCGGTGGGAGAAGACAAATATTTTCTCTGGAGAAGAGAGGACGATGGAGCAGAAGGAGGGTGACAGAGAAAACCAACGCACTTCAAACGAACGCCCTGTGGTGTGTGTGTCTGTGTTTCTTACCAAGGCTGCCAGTCCGTTTGAAACACACACACACACACACACACACACACACACACACACACACACACACACACACACACACACACACACACACACACACACACACACACACACACACACACACACACACACACACACACACACACACACACACACACACCAGAAGGAATAGAAGGGGGGGGTGGCTTCACCACAACCTACTCCGTGTGTATGCGCTCATGCGTGACAATAGTGTATGTGCTTGTGTGAACAACTGTTTGTGTGACAAATAGTGCGTGCGCTTGCGGTAATGTCTATTTTGCATTGTTACGGTGTGTGTGTGTGTGGGGGGGGGGGGATATTGAACTCCTGGCTGAACCGAACAGAAAAACAACCAGTCACCTCTCTTTCCCCTTCAGGGCTCAAGTATCGGCCGAGGGGAAAGGAACAGCAGACTGAATACACAGTCAGCAGCCGCAAGCCATACCTGTGGCTTCTACACCCATGTCAACTGATACACACACACACACACACACACACACACACACACACACACACACACCCTTTCTCTCTCGCTCTCACACACACTTTCCCTCACCCTCACACACATCCTATCTCACTCTCACACACACGGATACACCTCTCAAGCATCGATTTACACACACACTCACACACACACACACACACACTCCCTCACACACATGAACACAGAACACACACAGATACACCTCTTAATCATCGATTTTACACACACACACACACACACACACACACACACACACACACACACACAGAGAATAGAGTACACAGAGAGAGGTAGAGAGAGAGACCGAGAGCCAGAAAGTGAGAGACAGAGAGAGAGACAGAGAAAGGGAGAGACAAGAGAGAGAGAGACAGAGAGAGAGAGAGGAGAGGTAGAGAGGAGAGAGAGAGACAGAGAGAGAGACAGAGAGAGCGAGAGAGACAGAGAGTAATAGAGAGAGCGAGACAGAGAGAGCGAGACAGAGAGAGCGAGACAGAGAGAGCGAGACAGAGAGAGCGAGACAGAGAGAGCGAGAGCGAGAGAGAGAGAGAGAGAGGGGGAGAGAAAGCGAGAGACTAGTGCTGGGAATGACTGATGATGTCACGGAGTGTGAAAGATGCCGTGGCAGAAGAATTGTGGGGTTTCGGTGCATTCTCTCTCTCTCTGTGTGTGTGTGTGTGTGTGTGTGTGTGTGTCGGGGAAAGAGTGATGAGAGTGAGGACTTGTGAGACGAGAAAATTTGTGTGTGTGTGTGTGTGTGTGTGTGTGTGTTGGCAGACCAATTGAAGCAGTGTTAAATGTGGGGTCAATATGGGATTACAAAAAGTGTGTATGTTTGTGTGAGTGATATTTTACACTTGTTTGTGTGCGTGTGGGTTTATGTTGTATGTATGTGTGCATCGGCTGGCTCCGTTGGACAGGAAGTGTGTGTGGGTGCGCATGCGGCGAGAGGGCCGGAGGATTCACCCTCGTTTAGCTGACGAGGGAAATAAAACACTCCAACCGTGACGAGAGCAGGAGGGAGGGAGTGAGGGAGGGAAGGAGAGAGAGAGAGGGAGAGAGAAAAGGTCCCGGGACAAACTTGATGAACTCATCTACTAAGTTTTTCTGGGTAGAACTGAGATGACTTCTGAAACCAAAGAAGTTGTAGGCTGACCCGTTCCTATCTTATTAGTGTTTTAGTCTCTCTCTCTCTCTCTCTCTCTCTCACACACACACACACTTACTGGCGTGGACCTGCAGGTAGCAGACTCGGCAGCAGAGCAGAGCAGAGGTGCCATCCTCCCCCAGCAGGGGATTGGTGGGGCTGGGAGGGCCGCTCTGCTCCCTGGGGGAGAGGCAAACGGAGAGTGAGTGAGTGAGTGAGTGAGTGAGTGAAAGAAAAAAAAAAAAGAGAAAGGAATAATGAGAATGAAAGAGTGAGGTGTGTGTCATAGGCAGAAAAAACGAATCAGTGCCAAGTCAGTCTAGATGTTAATGCAATACACTGGGCTGTAGGCCAACAACAACAACTAGGATCTGTTTAACATAGAGAACAGAGAGAAAGAAAGAAAGAAAGAAAAAAAGAAAGAAAAAAAGAAAGAAAGAAGAAAATGTGAAAAAAACAGACTATGCATATGAAGACATAGGCCTCAGAGCCACAAAGCTGTTTTGATGTTAACACAATGTGACATTGAGAAATCTTCATTTAAGAAGCGGTTCGCCGGGTTGGTAATCTTCTTTACCTTGGCAGTCCCGGCAGAGCTCTAACTTATGCTAACAAACAGTTTAAATTGAAGAGGGATCTGATTAGTTTCCTCACGTTAACAGTTCCTTGTTTTAGTTCAAGTCTTTGTGAGCATTCGTTAGCTTGGAGCTAGGTTTTACTGGGGACCCACAGGTTAACAGGCTATCTTCAAACTCATCTGTCTGCCTAGATTGAAGCCTTAGTTCAGCCAAAGTAAACAGACCCTTTTTGAATGACCTTGCCTCCCCCAGTGAGACGGCACATCTTTTAATAATAAACGGCTTAGAGTGAATAGCGGTGGGGCTCTGCTGTCTCGTTCTTACCTGTAGGAGAAACAGATCTCTGGAACCAGTGGCTTGGTTCTTTGCAGGGGACACCTGAGGGTACCGCTGAGCAGCAGGCCCAGGGAAGAGGCCTCTGAGGCTGGGGACGGAGAGGAGGGAGATGGGGTCTCTGGAGCTCTGCAGGGTAACGGGCTGGAGGTGGCGGCCTGGCCATCTTCAATTTTGTCTTCGGGCTGAGAAAGAAAGAAGAAAGGGTTCACAAAATATAAACATCTTTTAAACTGAATTTTCTGGGGGGTGGTTGTGTTTTTACAACTGAAGTCTTCAAGCAATATATAAAAAATGACTAATTAAGCATTACATATCCACAAACTGTATTAAATAGAACAGGGAGTTCAAAATGAGAATTCAATTGCGACCGCCTTGGTGTGTGTGTGCGTGTGCGTGTGCGTGTGTGTGTTCTTTCCACCTGGTAGTAGGGCTGGAACAGGGTGCAGACGGCACAGTAGGGTTGCTTGGTGGCAGCGAGGGCGTTGAAATCTCTCTCCGCCGTAAAGCTGCCCTTCCTGCTTTGCCACAGGAAGAGGAGGGGCTTAGCCCATGTCTCCACTTCCTGTTCCTCCCCATCTGTCATGCTTGACTCGAGGGGTTCTGGGGGGATATGGGATTTCTTTAGAAAAGCAATGAAATTGGCAAACATTACCTTTCATATCACCCTTTATATATTTATGCAGAAATGAAACTTTTTTGCTATGCAAGCTGCCCGTTTCGTGCTTTTTGTGCCAAGATCATTCTAACTCGAAGAATAAACAGTCAAAATTGCTCTTGAATTATTCATCTTTTCACTATAAGCCAAGATAATAAGTGTGTGTGTGTGTGTGTGTGTGTGCGCACCTACATATTGGAGCATTTTTAATATTGTGTGGTTTTTGTTCACGTTGAGTGAGTATGTGTGTGTGTGTGTGTGTGTGTGTGTGTGTGTGTGTGTGTGTGTGAGAGAGTGTATATCTGTGTGCTGCATTTGTTTGTCAAACAGTAATAGTTCAGAATTTTCAACTACTACCACAATAGCCTCAAAGCAGCTCATTCCACTGTGGTAAACCTAAGGGCATATATTTCCATGTGTGTCAGTTTTAGCATGTCTTGGTGCATTCATCATGTTAATGTTCCCCTCTCTCTGTGTGTGTGTGTGTGTGTCCTCTGTGGAGAAAGTAGAATGTACAGAATTACAGGGAGGGGGCTGAGCCTTAAGCTGAACACTTTTTTGACGCTGAGCAAATGTTTATGTATACATCTATCCTCAAAGCAGTCATCCGCATTGGTGTGCATACAATGTGTGTGTTTGTGTATGTAAAGCTCCTCATCGCACACACTGATCGAGTGAGTGAGTGAGTGATCTAGTAAGTGAGTGAGTGAGTGATCTAGTGAGTGAGTGAGTGAGTGAGTGATCTAGTAAGTGAGTGAGTGAGTGAGTGATCTAGTAAGTGACAGTGATCTAGTAAGTGACAGTGATCTAGTAAGTGACAGTGATCTAGTAAGTGACAGTGATCTAGTAAGTGACAGTGATCTAGTAAGTGACAGTGATCTAGTGAGTGACAGTGATCTAGTGAGTGACAGTGATCTAGTAAGTGACAGTGATCTAGTAAGTGACAGTGATCTAGTGAGTGACAGTGATATAGTAAGTGACAGTGATCTAGTGAGTGACAGTGATATAGTAAGTGTGAGTGATATAGTAAGTGTGAGTGAGTGACAGTGATCTAGTAAGTGACAGTGATATAGTAAGTGACAGTGAAATAGTAAGTGACAGTGAAATAGTAAGTGTGAGTGAGTGACAGTGATCTAGTAAGTGACAGTGATCTAGTGAGTGACAGTGATCTAGTGAGTGACAGTGATCTAGTAAGTGACAGTGATCTAGTGAGTGACAGTGATATAGTAAGTGACAGTGATCTAGTGAGTGACAGTGATATAGTAAGTGTGAGTGATATAGTAAGTGTGAGTGAGTGACAGTGATCTAGTAAGTGACAGTGATCTAGTAAGTGACAGTGATCTAGTAAGTGACAGTGATCTAGTGAGTGACAGTGATCTAGTGAGTGACAGTGATCTAGTAAGTGACAGTGATCTAGTGAGTGACAGTGATATAGTAAGTGACAGTGATCTAGTGAGTGACAGTGATCTAGTAAGTGTGAGTGAGTGACAGTGATCTAGTAAGTGACAGTGATCTAGTGAGTGAGTGAGTGAGTGAGTGAGTGAGTGATCTAGTAAGTGAGTGAGTGAGTGAGTGATCTAGTAAGTGACAGTGATCTAGTAAGTGACAGTGATCTAGTGAGTGACAGTGATCTAGTAAGTAAGTGAGTGAGTGAGTGACAGTGATCTAGTAAGTGACAGTGATCTAGTGAGTGACAGTGATCTAGTGAGTGACAGTGATCTAGTAAGTGACAGTGATCTAGTAAGTGAGTGAGTGAGTGAGTGACAGTGATCTAGTAAGTGACAGTGATCTAGTAAGTGAGTGAGTGAGTGAGTGACAGTGATCTAGTAAGTGACAGTGATCTAGTGAGTGACAGTGATCTAGTGAGTGACAGTGATCTAGTAAGTGACAGTGATCTAGTAAGTGACAGTGATCTAGAGAGTGACAGTGATCTAGTAAGTGAGTGAGTGAGTGACAGTGATCTAGTAAGTGAGTGAGTGAGTGAGTGACAGTGATCTAGTAAGTGACAGTGATCTAGTGAGTGACAGTGATCTAGTAAGTGACAGTGAGTGAGTGAGTGAGTGAGTGACAGTGATCTAGTGAGTGAGTGAGCGAGCGCCCACCGTCGTCGCTGGCGACCTGTTGTTTGACGGCAGAGGGCACGGCCCTGGCGGTGGGTTTCCTCAACGGGTGGCGCCAGCTCTTACTGGTCTTCTTCACCAGGGGCGCGCTAGGGTACTGCCGACAGAGGTCAAAGGTCAACACACGATGTCCAAGGGCAGGGTAGTAGTCCCAGTTGCCATGAGGTTGAAGACACAAAGTGTGTGTTTTGTTTTTTTTAACATCTGACTCAGGACCAGTCAGCAGGTCCCCTTGATGCAGATATTTTCTATCTGATTAGAAGCAACTGCTACTGCAACTGCTTCCAGATCAGCACTCCCACCCTCTCTCAGGAGGAGGCTTGATAAATTTCAACCTTTTCCAAAGGCAGGAAAACCCATTAGACACAGTGCTGTCAAAAGGCATTTTGAGGCACAAAGATCAGGTTCTATGGAAAAGTGTGTGTGTGTGTGTGTCTCATCAAGATGTACTCACAGCACAGACTTCTCCAGGTTCCATCCCCGACTCTTCAAATTCGCAGTCACTGGAATCATTCCGCTCCTCCTCCTCCTCCTCCTCCTCTTCCGACGACTCACTACTGCTCTCCTTCCTGACTGTTCTCCTCTCCTCCTCCTCCTCCGCCTCCTCCTCCTCCTCCTCCTCCTCCTCAGACTCTGACTCCTCCATGTCGGACACTTCCTCCTGCTGCGCCCCTCTCCCTTCCATCACCAGAGAAGACCCAGATGGTACGTTTGAGTCCAGACCCCCTTCTGCCTCATTTTCCTCCCCCAGCTCCATGCACAGAGCCAGGGCAGCAGCCGTCGCAGCCTCCCCTCTCTGGAGGTCATAGCCGCCAGAGAGCTCTAGGGGCTCCCTGCTACCGACACACCCCAGCGAGGTGGGCTCGAGCTCAGCCCAGGTGAGCAGACCGTCCCCCTCCTCCTCCTGGTTCTCCAGGTGGCGGAGGGCGGGGTCCGGGTCGTCCAGGTCGGTGACCTCTTTGCAGCGCGGCTCAGTCCACATGGTGTAAGGGAGGGGGTCGTGGGCAAAGCCGCCGGGGAGGTCCAGGTGGACGCTCTGGATGAGCACCGCGGGACTCTGGGAGTTGAGGTTTTTCCAGATGTCGCTAGAGAAAGGTTTGGGCTCGAGGGAGAGGCTCTGGGAACTACAGGATGGGGAACGGGGTGAGGGACAGCTCACACTGGGGAGGTGGTGGTGATGGTGTGGTTTAGCGCTGTCGCTGAGATTAATGTGTTCCCTTTGGGCTACAAGGCTGCTGTAGGTCAACATACTTTCTTTCTGATGAAACTCCTTAGCAGCCAAGTCTAGTTTTATAGCTTTACATTCTTGTTGTGGTTGAACAGAGAAGGAGTCAGAAGCTACTTCGCTAACGCAAGTCCAACTTTGTGTTGGTTGGCTAAACCCAGTACTATTCTGGTCCAGCTTGCTAACATTAGCTCTACTTATAACTAGAGGGGTAATGCTAGGCCTTGACTGTGTTGGCTGGCTAAAGCTTGAACTACTTTGTGCCGGTTTGCTGACACTAGCCCTGTCCTCCGCTTGGCTAGCATTTACCCTACCTTCGCTAATGCTAATACTTGGCCAATTCTCAGTAAAGTAAACAGGCTTTGTCCCACCCTCACCGATGGCAGTGTGCAGCCTTTGTAATGTTTCCTGGAGAATGGTGGCGGGAATTTTGAGCCTAGTTGTGCTGGTTGCATTAGCCCTGTTAGCCGCTAACCCTGACGTTACCGACTCAAAATGGCCTTCTTCAGTGTTACGGTTCGAACGCCAACTGTTAAAAATATCAGAGGGCAGAGTCTGCTTTGAAGTCTTGGCCCTCTTGCTCTCGACCCCATCATCGACGTTGCCAGAGGGCGACAAGGGCACCGGAGAAGCCGGCGAGTTAACCGGCGTCTCGCGCTGGAGCACAGGCGCCACAGAGTGAGGCTCCGTTAGCGAACAGCACCCGGCGCCCCCGCCGACCGGTTTACCCTCCGCCAAGGTGAGCGATGGCATCTCCTGGGTGAGGACAGGTGGGAGAGGGCAGAACCTGCCCCCGGTCCCGACCAGCTCGGGGGTGAGCAGTGGCATGATAGCACCAGCGGCGGCGGAGGAGGAGGAGGATGAGAAGGAGCTCTGTAAAAGCGGCGGGGTGCAGCAGTCCGCCCGGGACCCACAGGGCTCCAAGCCGCACGGGGGGCCCAGGAAAGGCGTGGGCGAGTAGCCCCGCGTGGCCTCGGCCTCCAGGTGGTACAGAGCAGCGGTGGTCTCTGAGTGCCAGCGGTCCCGCTCCTCAGCGTCCGCCACACAGTCCAGCGTCTCCGTTGGTGGTTTGGTGGTGTCGGCGGGGTGTGCACCATGAGAAACAGCAGTAGTCACAGTGCTTAAGCCATTCTGAAGGAACGACAGAGCTCCAGAGTAAGGGGAGTAAGAGCCCTCCTCAGGCCCAGTATGGCAGCCTGTTCTGGGGGGAGATGAGGCCTCTGGAGGGTGGAGCTCCATGGGGTAGTCCTGAGGTTGTAAGAGGTTTCCTAGTTGAGCGGACAGCGGTGGAGAGTCACTGCCTTCCGGTTGGGCAGGTGACAGGGCAGCCTCCGGGTCCGGTTGGGGTCCTTCAGACGTTACCCCGATGACCTTTGATCCTGAGGGTTCCTGGGGGTCGTCGTGGGGGGGTGACGTTGCCGGTGATGCGGGGGCAGAGCGGGAACGAGACGGGGCAGGGCAGGGAGAGGGGGGCTCAACAAGAGGGAAAGCCAAGCGGTCGTCCTCTATCCTGTTCACCTTGACCACGCACATCTGCCTGCATGCACCGGCTGCCTCACACACACACACACACACAGAGAAACGACAACATTCACGTCAAATCAATTCAACATTGTCAGACGCTTTACTAGTCTTATAAATATAACAAAGACACTACGTTCCAAACACAAATCCATCACATTGGTCAAGTAAGAGAGTAAACCAACACAAGCACGCACACTTCTTCTCCTGCTGCTTCTTCACTCCCTTCTGAGTCAAGCAGTCTGTCAGTCCCTTACCAGGAAACTGGAGCGAGCTCTGACTCGGAGCGTGGCTGGACTCAGACTCCTCCTCTTCCTCCTCAGACTCCTCCTCGTCCTCTCTGGTCCGGCAGGTGGTCTGGCCCAGGGACCTGCGGACTTTGGGCCCCCCCAGACATCTCCTCTTCCTGTCCAGCACGGAGGTGCTTTCCAGGGCTACGGTCTCCTCAGTGGTCCGGAGACGCTTGGAGCGCGAGCGATGAGGGGGGCTGCCGTAGGAGGAAGGGGGACATTCACAGGAAGTGAAAGAAGAGACAAAAAAAAAGATGAATTCAAACTCAACAAGGAGGAAAACACCCAGTATACACAGAATTACAGATAAACTGCAGAGTTTCTCTACGAGCCTCTAGAGCATTATCATCCTGTACATTCTAGCCCCAGCCGAGCAGGGTGTAATCTAGCGGCTGTGCACTGGGTACCTCTGGTCGTCTGGCTTGGCCCTGCGCCGGCGAGCCAGCCAGCTCTGCAGCTCCGGGGTGGAGCTTGGCGTGGCGCGGGTGTGGTCCAGCGGGGCGGAGTCTTTCCCCAGCTTCCACACGGGGTAGCGGTCGGGCTGGAAGCGCTTGACAAAGGGGTCCATGGAGATCTTCACCATGTCCTTACTGCAGGAGCACTGGACACACGAGGGAGAGAGAGCAGCTCAGTAAAACATAATGTCACACTGATATTCACTATTAATAAAGAAGATTACTCTCCGTTTGCTACATTGGTGAGATGGGAAAGGGTTATAAATCAATAATCCGCGGTATTATACAGCAGGAAACGCGCCAACAAAAATGAACCATTTTTATGCTATGAAACAGCTGCAATCAATATCCACAAGCAACGTCTCCAAATCTTATCTCCAGAGCACATCTCAAATATCTACTACTTGTGTT
This sequence comes from Galaxias olidus, assembly GCA_026901105.3. NCBI lineage: Eukaryota > Metazoa > Chordata > Actinopteri > Galaxiiformes > Galaxiidae > Galaxias > Galaxias olidus. The sequence goes on along the minus strand of JAPMUY010001566.1, from coordinate 80,373 downwards.
CCATCGATGCCACGGTTTCCGTAGAAACCTGTGTTTACTCGTTAAAGAGCGCGCGTTCACCTGAGTGGCCACCTTGCCGTAGTCGATCCAGCGGAGGCTGGCGAAGTTGGTGGACTCGGCGCAGTTGAAGCCGTGGTTGAAGCCGGCATGGTAACCGTACGGGAAGGTGATCATAAACTCCCCCGTCTCCTGGGTGATCTGGAGAGAGGGGGAATAAAATAAGAAGGGCAGGGGGGTAAAGGTGTGTGTGTGCGTGTGTGTGTGTGTGTGTGTGTGTGGTTGGTATGAGGGAGGAGGGAGGGCGCGTGACAACGTATAAAAATGGATGGAGAGATTCCATCACTGGGGGAAGAGATCGTAAAAGCAGAGCGGATAATAACCACTCCATCATCGTCATCATCATCATCATCGTCTGGGCCACACTCCGCTATGGGACAGGGCCGTGGGGGGCGGGGGGGGGGGGGCTGACAGAGGGAGCGTACCTTGTCAAAGGGGATGCCGTACTTCTTCAGTATGGACGGCGAGATCAGTGTCATCTTGTGACGCAGGAACGCCTCGCAGCCCTTAAAGCTGTTTGGGAAAAAACCTGACACACACACACACACACACACACACACACACACACACACACACACACACACACACACACACACACACACACACACACACACACACACACACACACAATCACCTAAAACTGCATCGAATAGGTTCCACAAGAAAGGGCCACTCTGTGAAATAGTATATTGTGGTGCTGCAGCACTTGTAATGATTCTGTTTTACAGGGATAGACGGCTTGGCTGCTACGGGAGCCCGTGTTCGATTAGAAACAGTGTATATGATGACAGCGGACTCAGCACACATAGCCTCAAGGTCAGTCTGCCAGGTATTACAGTGTCCCGTCAGAATAACACATCACGTTACATGTCGAAAGGATCGTATTGTTGGGCTTGACTTTCTGTTTTGTTGATGTCTCCGCCGTGGTCACAGGACAAAGTAGCATAACAACACTACTGTAAACGCACACAACCAAACATACAGAACGGTATGGACGGCTTGACGCTGTGCTGCAGTCCAACAGCATCACAGAACTAAGGCTCTACTGGTATTAAGAGACTACATGGTGAGTGACGTACTGAACTCTTGGATATTGTAAATGTCCCTGCTCTGTACACTCTGGGGGGAGTAGAGGGGTGGACTGACTAGGTGAGACCATAGTAGGTAAGATTCTTGTTTTTCACACGATGCTGTGTCACCTTTAGAGTAGAGAGCTGTTGTTTACCTGTGGCCAGACGCTCCAGTCTTTTCCCGTGCTCAGGGGGGATGGCGTACCTGGTGGAGAACACGGAAAACACATGGTAAACAACATCTCTGTGTGTGTGTTCAGGTAGCTTATTTACAGAGGTCAAACTCGTACATGGACATAGGGGTGGCTATCCAGTCTACCATGAGCTAGAGTCTGAGAAGGGCATGAAGGTTTACGGCTCCACACTGACACCTACTGGTACATCACGGTCTGTACGGCTAATGCCATCGCGCCAGCTGGTCAGAACCTGGCTTACAAACGGAACATCACCACCATGATGAAACCATAGCTAAATATTAGTACCATGTAAAAAATTACTACACACCAGTGGGTCTTATAGAAAGTGTCATGATGTTTTCCTAATGATTTGTTCCATGTAAGTGTCGATCCATTCCACCTAACAAGTCAAAAGTTCATATCACTTATAAATAAATATAAATACGAAAAGCATAACTCTGAGTGTATCTGATGAACTTGTACAACCCTGAGACATGGTGATGGCCTGCGCTCTGGATTGTAACTATTCATGAGCTTCCTGTCGTGTCATCCGTCAGGGTCTGACAGGGGAGTCCATTTGAGTCACACCTCCCACGCCCTCACATACTACCACTGCCCCCTGCCCTTCCCCTGAGACCACCCTGGTGTTCCCACCATCGTCCCACCCACACACACACCCACACACACACACACACACACACACACACACACACACACACACACACACACACACACACACACACACACACACACACACACACACCTGTCAAAAGAGAGAGAGCGACAGCGAGGATGTCCAAAGGTAGCATGGGGGTGTGAGGGGGTGAGAAAGGTGCTCCTTAAGTGGCTCTCCTCCACACCAGTGATGACCTGTCAAATCCATGGCAACACGGTGTGTGTGTGTGTGTGTGTGTGTGTGTGTGTGTGTGTGTGTGTGTGTGTGTGTGTGTCTGGCGGTGACAGCGTTCCCTGTAGGTTTGCCATGGCCACTGCTTTAATATAAGCAGCACTCACTCTGAGGTGGGGAAATAGACCGGAAAAGATTTGGGGGAGGGAGAGGAAGTTCGAGAGATGGCAGTACACTCTTCGCCCCTGCCCCCTGCCCTATCCCTGCCTATCCCTTTACCCCATAACCCCCCCCCCCTCCCCATCCTCCTACCCACCAGGACTTGGGCTCTCCAAAGCGCAGGTGGTTGATGCTGTAGAGGTCCATGTTCTCAATGTGCTACACCCCAAACCCACACCACCCTATCCCTTTACCCCATAACCCCCCCACTCCCCATCCTCCTACCCACCAGGACTTGGGCTCTCCAAAGTGCAGGTAGTTGATGCTGTAGAGGTCCATGTCCTCCGTGTGCCAGGAGAAGGAGGTCTTCCACATGCCAAAGTAGAGGTAGGGCGTGTTGACCCCCTGGATGGAGACGCCGCAGTCCTCCTCGATCACGTCCAGGATGGAGTTCAGGTGGCCCACGTTCCACTCCTCCACGCCCTAGGGGAAAGGAAGGAGGGAGGAGGAAGGGGCGGCAGGGTCCGTGAACAAAGAGCATTTTGTGGAAGTATAAGAGAAAGGAAGAATAAACTTAAGACTGCAAAAACAAATTAAAAAGGTAGTGAGTTAATGAGCGAGTGCTGGAATAAGTTTGTTAATGGCGGGTGAGTGGGTGAGCTAACCGGGGCAGTCCAGGAGGACCAGGCACCTACCTCGTCATACAGACTTCCACTGACGTCAGCGCCATATATGGGTGAGACAAAGGTGAGGTTCCTCCAGTACTTCCTCTCCAGGTCCTCATAGTTGAGGTAGCGCGGGGTGCAGTACCTGTGAACAGAGACAGGGGGCGTGGTGGGGTCAATGCCATGTTTTTCTCCACAGCGTGAGGTTGCTTTATCAGAGTGGCAGTTACATATACAGCACCAGTCAAAAGTTCACATCACCCATTCACATCAATGCAAAAGTGTTTCCAAACCTTTGACTGGTACTGTGTGTGTGTATATATATATATATAATGAGCTTCATTTAAATAGGGAAACTAAATCTCATTCACCTGGGCCCCTCTGCCCAAAAACACATTTATAATGATACTGTAACAAGATCAAATAACACAAAAAGACAACAGTTAAAAAAATAAACGTTAGACAAAAGCATATGTCAATAAACCACTGGGCTTCTGGCGTCCTATGGAAGGCATACGTGACTAAAACACAGCATGGCAAACTAAACTGGAACGATAACGGTGAGTGACAGCGGAACTGCTCTGCTGTTAAAGTAAACATGGTTTGGTGGATCCAATCTCTCGTCTGCCCAAAACAGTCCCTCCTTCTTACAACACTGCATGGTTGTATTGTTTTCACCTTAGTGGCTTTGTTGACAGTGACCATGCATCAATGCACTTGCTGCCTTACAAGTCGGTCCAGTTTTTCCACCTATAACAGCCTCAATCCTTTCACTTAAGCGAAGAATGCCGTTCTTTTACACAACAATGAAACTGGCTGCTGTACACAAGACCGCTAAACTTTTACAAACTTTTTTTACTTTTAAAGGCATCAATTTTCACCATTTGACAGTTTGAACGGCACCGCCATGAACTAGCTAACCCTTACCTAAAACAATGAGAAAGTCTCGTGGTTGTTGACACACTTCCCACAGATTAGTTACCTAAGGTATTTTTAGAATCAACGCGCTCTGAAGAAAGTTTTCACTAAAACATGTTATTGGGACATAATTCAAATGAAGTGAAATGCAAAAAAATCCTTTGGGAAAATGAACTGTGGGAACTGCGACCATACTCTCTCATATTCAAGACTTTTGGGTCTAGCACTCCTCGCTGATCAGGCATTGAGAATGCCCGTTCATACTACCCATATAAAACACAGATGCAGATGAAGAAGAGGAGGAAGAGAGGAAAGAGAGAGAGAGAGAGAGAGAGAGAGAGAACTGACTTGTCGCTGTTGGCCAGGCGTCTAAACTCCTGCACGGTCAGGGCCTTCTTCTGAATGTTGTACTGGGTGAAGAGCCCCGACTGGCCGGCCACCATCTGCTGGATGGGCGCATGGATCACCAGGTCGTCGATGTCGTCGTAGCTACGCCGCGGCTTCCAGCCTTTAGGGGGGATCACCTGGAAGAGGAAGAGAGAGAGAGAGAGAGGAGGGGCAGAGAGAGAGGGAAGAGAGCAGAGGGCAAAAAGAGAGAGTGAGTGAGAGAGAGAATGTGAGGAAACAGTGGCTTTTTGAGAGATGAAGTTCAACAGGATGAACAGCGCACACATGCGTACATACACAAACACTCAAACATGGAAATAAATTGTAATTCCATAACTGCATAATATCCAACGGCAGACAATCTAACCAATATCTGTCTCGCATGCACATAGCATGCTGTCCACTTTTGATCACACAAGTTTTCAAACAACACACACATATGTCCATGAGAAGTCAGTGGTAATGGTATGATCCATACTGTATGTAAGGTGTGTCCATGAGAAGTCAGTAGTAATGGTATGATCCATCTGCCTGTCTGTAGTTTTAGGTCTTAGGAGACACTACTGAGCTGCTCTCTATCATTTGGTTGGTACAGACGCGCGCGCGCGCACGCACACACACACACACACACACACACACACACACACACACACACACACACACACACACACACACACACACACACACACCTTAGCCAGGCCAGCACGGTGCGCCCCCTGTGACTCCATGTAGACCAGGTACTGGTTAAAGTCTCTGAACTCCTCCATGGTGGGCCTGAAGGTCATGATCTTGCAGGTGGGGTTGGCCGGGGCGCCGTACCCCTCTGCTCCCGCCATCCTGCCACCACACAAGATAGAGCCTGGGGAGGGAGGGAATGAACAGACATAGAACACTAATACATGTACGATTAGTTCACCGGCTTCAGATAAACATGGATGGATATAAAACTAGAACAATGCATGAATTTGGAAATAGAATAAATATACGTTGATGGATGATTTATGAGCCATCGTCTTTAATTATCTTTTACTCTTGCTTCAAATGAGCTATATAAGTATATTTAAATAGCCGTCTTAAACAATCAGCTGACTGATTTTTCCGCACTGTGCTGTGCTATTTAAAAACAGAACCGGTAGATGGCGACAGAGACCGAGAAATAACAAACAGTGCTGCCTGCTTTCAACCCCAATATTTTGGTCCCATCCAGACCCCAAATTTACTTTGTTGCATGAGACAAAGGACTGCTATTACCCCAAACTGATAAATAAAAAAAAGTATATGATCAAATTGATAATGTTAGAGGTAAACATTATTATTGACAACTAATGTTCCCGAAAAAGTTAAATTTAAAAAATATACATGAACATAAATCGTATCCAGTTAAAATTATACTAAACAGTAACGATATGATAGTAAAGTACACCAGGCATAAACATAGCAGATTTTGGCGTTCAAAAACTACTTTAAAAAAATAAACATAAATCCCATTCAGCTTTTAAATTGTGTAGACTGGTAACTTTAACCAGACAATTAGTTTTAACAACAGATTCCCAGCTCATATTAACAAGTGCAAGTGACTTTGTCCGTCGGTCTGAGTGTCTACGTTTTGTTGTGATACCAAGCAATGGCTGCAGAGTTGCTATCTATCGTTAGCTCGCTGGACAAATACTGTTGCTTGACTCACTAAGAGCAAGGGCACACCCTCAGTTAAGCACTTTATCCTCAGCAATCTGGCAGTGTCCAATTTGATGCAAGTTGGATTGTATTACAGCCTATGATAAGCAATCTTTGAGCAACTGAGCTAACTTCACAATGCAAGCCAAGTGAGCAAGGGGTATTTAAATACCCCTTTGATGCAAGATGGTTGCAGCTGCAAGGCCCATTGCTATCAGGATATGCGTAAGAAAATTACTAACGTAATGCTAGCTAATGTTTTATATCAAATAAAAGTAATTGCTCCATTTTTTGGTTTGCACCCTCAATATTAACAGTTGACAAAATCATGGGTAAAGCGATGTGCCCGTAGCTTTGGCGAGTGCCGACTTGCTCCTCAGCAGCAGGCTATGTACGCTAGCTTCCAGATAGCTATAGCTTACTTAGCCAATTTAGCCTTAGCCCAAAAGCTACAACCGTTCATGAAAAAAAACTGCTACAATTTTTGTAGAGATGCTAATCGATGGCCATTAATTGTAGACAAAGTACACAATATGGGTCTTAGTATTGTGCTGCATACCTTAGATGTGAGAAAAAGGGTGTCGTATTGTTTATCCTTTCCGTTGATCACCCAGCTGTTTCACATGACAGCTGCTACTAGGGTTTTGCACTGATAGTACTCGCGTCTTCTTCGTCGGACAGAGGAACTGTAGTTCCCCAAAACAATGGCCCGTGAAATGTTTAGCGACGGACCTCCAACATGAACTGTTCATTTTGAAAATGAAACCAAAATTAACCCGTTTCAAAAATGGGTAACTGACAAGTAAAGCCCTAAAAAATACCGGTAGCTAATTTGTAATGATTACACTTGAATGGATGAGTTAAGATCTAATGCCCTAAGCTGCTCTCCGTGATAAGGCTCCATGAAGAATATTTAGGCTACATTTGTTTTATTTTGTTACAATTTAAGTTGATTTACAATTTTGGTTCGATTTGTCTCTATTGTTTAACCCCTGTTCTGTATTGTTCTGGGAAATTAGTTTGTGTAGTTTGATATGAAAAGTTGTTACTTGAACTGGCTCTCATTTACTTTTTAAACTTCTTCAGAAATGAGCTATGCAACAAAAAAAAGTGAATATTGTTATTATTATTTGTATTATTATTAAATGGGTTCGAGATGCAGCTACATGTTTTTTTCCTTGCATTTAACTATATTGATTGTGTTCTGCACTAGGAGAATGAAACAACATTTCCCAAATCAATATGTTAACTCAAATACACGCACACCGCAAACGTCTAGACTAGAGTATACCAAATACTAAACCAGCGAAAGTACTTACACCAGCTTGAACTGTGAACAAAAAATCTCTTCAAAATCAAAAAGGTCCTGACCATACAAAAAAGTCTCACATTATGTAAAATAAAAAATATATATAAAATAAGAAAAATATGTATTTCATTATGTGCTTTTATTTTTTAATACGGAACAAAAAAAAATCCTTGGCCTTTCTCTACTTCGAGAATTTTCCTATAGCAATGGAATTTGTGTAGAAGATGCAACATATTATTGTAGGGCCCCTCAGTGAATCTACTCAACTGTGTGTTTTGGATTGATATGGGTCTCTATTGTTAATTCCTTTGTTTTGAAAAACATAAATACGTTCAAAAAACATTTAATCACCCAAAATGAAAAATTATATTATATTGACTATGCAGTTACACACTACACAGTTCAAGTTAAGTTCTTTCCGTGGTTTGCTAGTCTAGGTAGGTAGGTGCAATACATATCAGTCCAGCGTGTGGCAGACTGGCAGTTACAGTACACGAACATGGCTGCTCAAGATGAACTCAGTAAGTTTTCTAGTTGGTTTACAATGATCCCGAGGACATGCGATATTGCTTGTACACCTGAACAGTTTGAGTCTTAACTTATTGACTGACCTGGTTTAATATTTATTTCCAAAGCATTGGTGATGAAACAACTTCTGTTGCGAGAACGTTAGCTAGCTAGCTAACTAAACTACGTTACCCAACGTTGAAGGAGGCCGATTGCCCAGTCATGGTCAAAATGAAAGTGTGACAGTTGAATTAATGGTTATTGTGTTTTTTTGGACCGGAAGTTTTATTGAAACAGTAGTTTCAAACATCTAGGTCACTTGGCTCAAGTTGTCATGTCCATGGACTAAATCAACGGCTAAATTATCAAATGCATTCCGTAGTTTGCCAGCCAGCTAGCTGGTTAGCATAGCTAGCTAGCATTAGCTAGCAAAGTGGTGATTTGACATCCAGCTAATGACGTTAGCTGTGAAGTGGGGAGTGTAAGAATTGACACTTATTAGATTGTGCTTTACACCAAGTATGTTATGGTCGCCTTTAATTTACACATTAGCTAATTATTATTGAGCTAACCATAGCTAACGCAAGAACTGTAAGCAGAGATCTCCCAAGAAGGTGTGTCCGCACACATCCCCTTTCCAGATAGTATCTGTACAGAAGCTAGCATGTCTTATAATTCTTGAAGTCCTCATATGCGTAGTTATGGAAGCAAGAAACATTAAGGTCTTGGTGGGGTAGATGTTTATATGGTAAGTGAGGCAGACCATCATGCCATTTAGGAAATGCCTGTGTCATCGTTTCTTTTCCTTTGTGCTTCACAGATCAACTTGAACGGGTGTTCCTGCGGCTTGGCCATGCAGAAACAGACGAACAGCTACAAGACATCATATCCAAATTCCTGCCCCCTGTTCTGCTCAAACTTTCCAGTGTCCAAGAGGGAGTGAGAAAAAAAGTAAGAAAGGGAGGATCGAAATGCCTCAGCCTCAAAAGTTTGCTCTTTGTCTCTTTAAAGTCTTCCTTGTATCTCACCTCTAAAAATGTGTGGAAAGAGAAGATCATAGAGTCTATGCAGCTTTTTGTGTGGTATTGTGTAATTTTAGTAGAGCACAAGAAGCTTGTCTTTACTGAGATGTCATACCACAGTTATTTTTGCCTGACTTATGGCTTGCCTGTCAACACATTTCCAATCCTACTGTGCTTACAGATCGACTTCTGGAGCTAAAGCGTCTACATTTAGCAGTCTCTAATGTGTGTGGATTAATGCCTGTGCCTTCCTCTGCCCTTAGGTGATGGAGTTACTGGTCCACTTGAACAAGCGGATAAAGAGCAGACCCAAGATCCAGCTACCAGTTGAGACTCTGCTGGTCCAGTACCAGGACCCGGCAGCGGCCTCCTTTGTCACGGTAACATAGCAGTTTCTCGTGTCCTAGAATCCATCCATCCATCCATTTGCTATACCGCTTATCCTATGCAGGGTCGCGGGGGGGGCTGGAGCCTATCCCGGCCGACACAGGGCGAGAGCCATGGTACACCCTGGACAGGTCGCCAGTCTATCACAGGGCTCTCCTGTGTGAGAATGTTCCTGTCCTAGAATCCGGTTGACAAATATTCTCTGTTCAGGATGAATTCCTGCTGCCCAGGTAGCCGTAGATGAGACCGTAAAATAGTGTCTCAGCACTTAAAGTAAACATACTACTTCTCTGCTGGGATTACGTTCCAACAAAATGTCTAGCTTCTGAGTGAATTGATTGGTCAGTCAAAGTGTTTTGTTTTAGCCTTGTACTGTTCGTAGTGTGAGAACGTAACCTAACCGACGTTACACTGACCCTGTGCTATAAATGGGATCTTTGTCTCTGGGGGGGGGGTGCAGAATTTCACCATCATCTACATCAAGATGGGCTATCCTCGCTTGGAAGTGGACAAGCAGTGTGAGCTGGCCCCTACCCTGCTTACTGCTATGGAGGGCAAGCCACAGCCCCAGCAAGACAGGTGAAGTGACACACACACACACATATGTCTATAACTGTATTGATTGGCACGGTCTTTCCATAATATGTGGTTGACCTGTAGTTTTGTCAGTAGTCATCTGGCATAACTAATGTTTCATTATATGTTAAGAATTATACTCACTACTAGTGTAGTTTTTCTTCTTGCTCAGCTACGCAATCGTTCAGAAATATGAGTAATCCAGTTGGTCCAGAGCCCTCTTAAAGTGTTCTCCTTATCACCCACCAGCCTGATGCACTTGCTGATCCCCACCCTGTACCACATGAAGTACCCAGCGGACCCGTCAAAGAAGGCGTCCCCCTTCATCCTGGTGGAGAAGCCCAAGACGGTGCACCTGCTGCTGGAGTTCATGCTGGACGTCCTGCTCATGCCCTATGGGTGTGTAGAGGACAAAATGTGATATTAGAAATATATATTTTTTTCTTTTTTTTTAAGTTGAGTTGTTTCAGCCTGTACGACGATGGGATAATGAAGTTTAAGGCATTTAAAATTTAAACGGGAACCACAAAGTTATTTGAGTTTTTTTTTACAATGTTTGAATCTTTTTGTGACTGTATGTGAAATGATTTTCCTTTGTTGGCTGGGGGCCTCCAGGTTTGTGCTGAACGAGCCCCCTGCTCGCCCAGCGCCCTCATCCCCACAGGGAGGCTCTGCGGCGGGGGCTGCTGCAGCGCCAGCTGGCCCGGGTCTCCCCCAGCCTCCTCCAGGGATGAGCGTCTATGCAGCCAAAAGGGTGATCGGAGAGGCCCAGTGGAGCGCCGAGCAGCTGGAGCAGGTCTGAATGACCTTTGACCCTCATGGAGCGTGCGTGCGTGCGTGCGTGCGTGCGTGCGTGTGTTTGACTGTCCAGATGCTGGGTTTGCATTTTAGATGACTGTTGTGCTTTTCTCTCATGGCATCTGTGTGGAGGCAGGAGAAATAGAATAGGCCCACTGAATGTACTTCTGTAGTTTCTGTCAAGTATGTTTGGACATTTATTTTGCTGACACGAGTTTGAGCTAGTGATGGTATTTATCTTGGGTGTGTTTGTTTTTTTGGCCCCAGTGCAAGCTGGGCATAGTGAAGTTCATCGAGGCGGAGCAGGTCCCCGAGGTGGAGTCGGTGGTGCATTTAGTGGTGGCCTCCAGCGATACGCGCCACAGCGTCGCCACGGCAGCCGACTTGGAGCTGAAGAGCAAGCAAAGGTATGGGGGTGATGAAAAAGAACAAAGATGATTTGGTGGAGAAACCTCGACGATGGTTTTGTTATAGTAGTAATAAATAAATAAATAAAGTTTTACATATTTCCCACAAGCTCCATCCATAGTCCGAGTTGGAATGGGCCGGGAGCTACTGCTGGAACGCTAGTTCATTAAAGAATTGTTTACATTGTGTTATGTTGCAGCATCATCGACTGGAATAACCCGCTGATCATCAACAAGATGTACAAGGTCTACCTTGGAGATATCCCTCTCAAAACTAAGGTACGTAGTCACACATTTCTTCCTCTGCCTTATAGTCCCAACGATCTGCCAGACCAGATCATTATATATTTAAAATGTATATGATGGGAATGGGTAACTAGTTACTGTGCAGTATCATAAATGTACTTGGGTATGTCTTTTTGGATTCATATAATTCACATTCATATTCATTCACGGTCACAACCATATTCATATTTTCTGCAGGGTGCTGGTGAGTACTTTGGTATGTCTTTTCATATTCATATTAATGTGGTTAATATTTTCTGCAGGGTGCTAGTGTGAAGCGTGAGCTGAAACACGAGCCGGTTAGCACCAGAGTCAAACTGAAGATCCTGCCTCACCTGCTGCGGTCACGGCTGGCTGCAGAGTGTTTCCCTGCTAACATCCAGGTGTGTGTGTGTGTGTGTGTGTGTGTGTGTGTGTGTGTGTGTGTGTGTGTGTGTGTGTGTGTGTGTGTGTGTGTGTGTGTGTGTGTGTGTGTGTGTGTGTGTGTGTGTGTGTGTGTGTGTGTGTGTGTGTGTGTGTGTGTGTGTGTGTGTGTGTGTGTGAACTTTTTACTCTAGTCTAGATATGTGATATTGAACAAAAGTAGACATCAACCCTGATGCGAGTTCACAAGGATCTCCATGTTTTCATTGAGTTTTTCTGTTGCAATCCTTTCTTTCTCTCCCCCCTGCTCGTGTGTAGGTGGTGTATGATGGCCTGTTTGGAGCCAACACCAACAACAAACTGCTGTCTCTCACGCTCCAGTTCGTGCATCACATCTGCATGGTGTAAGAAGATCCTCTTCTTTCTGTTTTAAATTGGACATTTCAATGAAATGCTGTCTTTTGTCTGAATATTGGAAGGTTTTCCTCAGACAAGGACCATGCTTCACTAATGAAGGGTCTCTAAAAAAGGCAGAAAATGTACATCCTGGGGAATAATGTGATGTTCTGATGAGTGTCAGTGCATGTCTCTGTCTGTCATCTGTTTTGTATCAGGTGCCCAGACACCAACAAACCCCTGGGTCTAATGCTACTCAACGGGCTCACCAAACTCATTAACGAGTACAAGGATGACCCCAAGCTGCTGTGCATGGCCTACTCGGCTGTTGGCAAGCTGTCAACGTAAGTAGTCAGCAAAACGTAAACTACATGGCAATATTGTAACCTACAATATTATATGCCATACGATTGAAGCGTTGATTCAAGGTGCGTTACAAATAGCGTTGGTGCATATCTTTGAGTCAAACTGATTTCTTTGTAACTAGTACCGTACATCAACTAACCTATTCAGGACTAGAATATATTACTTTATTCAAAGCTCATCTTTAATATTTGACTGCATATTTGTAATGCATACATTCATAAATAATAAATGTCTTCTATTTCATACTATTATACTGATGAATTTATGGTATTATTCATTCATTTGTCTTCTTTTTCTTGTAGCCGAATGCCCCAGCTCTTCACTAAGGACATAGCTCTGGTGCAGCAGTTCTTTGAGTCCATGTGCAAGGTGAGTGTAAGATCGCTGACTCTTCAGGAACAGGATCAGATGGCCTCATGGATTTTTCAGCGTTTAATTCGCCAAACCAATCGTTTTAGTGGGGTAATGGTGATTCTGCAAACAAACTGCACAAAGCTCTTCACTTCTCGAAGTCTGTGTTCAAATCTAATCTACATGCCACACCTACTATTTAGTTTTGCTTTGGCCTGGAAGGTAAAGTTACTATTTATCCGTTTAGTTGAAATAAACAGCCCTCTCTCCCCTGCCCCTCCCTGATCTCTCTGCAGGAGGAAGCAGACGTGCGTCTGGCCATCCAGGAAGCTCTGTCTATGATGGTAGGAGCCTACGCCAACCTGCAGGGGGCGCTGCTCAACCTCATGGAGGCCCTGGTGGCCGCCTATATGGGAAAGGTATGTGGGCTACACAATGGTTTTGTTTGTTTGGGTTTTCTTGTTGTAAAGTATAAAAAAAAGTTCTGGTGAATAGAAGCTGAAATACATTTCTTTCTTGGCTATTTTTTTATTACCTCTTAGGGTATATATAGAGTGTATGCTTTATTTCTATAACACAAGAAATGTCTGGAGACGTGAAATATGTGGACTTGCTCAAAACTGAGTTTCAATGTCTTTGGCCTCGGTGTATATAAATGTAAGGCCGACTTTTATTACCTGCTTATCTGAATCTCAATGATGTTCTCTGATTGGTCAGCCGGAGGTGCAGGTGCGTCAAGTGGCCATGAAGTTTGCCAGTACGGTGTTCGCCTCTGATCATGTGCCCTCCAGATACCTGCTGCTATTGGCTGCTGGGGACCCGTAAGTTTGAAACACTACTTCCTGCTTGTAGTTAATAACAGTTGTTGGTTTTGGGTTCAAAGCAGATGCCTCCTACGAGTGTCTCATATCATGTACGTAACCTGTATGTGTGTGTTTGTCATATATCATGTATGTAACCCTGTGTGTGTGTGTGTGTTAGTGTAACGCTAAGTTGCTCCAGGGGGACTGCCGCTGTAATTTCATTGTAAGTCGCTTTTGGACAAAGTGTCAGCTAAGTGAATGTAATGTGTGTGTTGTCATATATAAGGTATGTAAGCAGTATATGTACAGTATGTGTGTGATTGCCACATGTCATGTATGTAACCTGTCACATATCATGTATGTAACGTGTGTGTGTGTGTGTGTGTGTGTGTGTGTGTTTTTAAGGAGGGAGGAGGTGTGTGGGGAGGCCCAGAGGGTTCTAAGGGCCGTTCCTTCCAGGAGCCCAGAGAAGGAGGGCTCCAAACCCATGCCCTCCTTCCCTGACATGGTGGCTTACATCCAGGAGAAGGTAAGAGGGGTCGCGTCCCTAACACGACTTGAATGACAGCTTCTCACAGTCTAGCATAATAAAAAAGAACTCGCATGCTCGTTATGTGAAATGGACTTCGTCCCAAAATCACATAATTAGAAACTAAATTGTCAGCACTCGCAAATAAGGTATGGGATACTTTTATTTGGTGTACAGCAGCAGAGAATATGGCCACGTTTCAGCTCTAGACTTTCCTCGGCGTTGACTACACACAAAGAACAAGTGGTTCTATATAGAACCTTTAAGGGTTCTATAGCTTGATTTATAAATGGCACCCTAAAAAAGGTTCTATATCGAACCATTTCAGATGGTTCATTTAAAAGAACTCTATAGGGCTAAAATGTGTCCCTGTTTTCACAGTGTTACAAGCCTTCTTTTTTTATCCTCACTATCTCTTTAGTCAATGAAAAAATATTTTCATATAGTGATTTAAAATATTATCAAGCCTTTAACTAATCTTAGCCTTTATCCTTTTTGTTCTTGCATATGACCTTGCTAATCTCTCTTCGATGACAGAGCTCTCATATTAGCCTGTGCCGGTAGTGTGAACACCCATCCTGTTGTTTTGTAAATCTCTCATCTCTAGTCGGTTCTGTTTCTAGGCTGCCCAGAGGATGAAGACTCCGGCTAAATATATAGTCGGAACATCCACTCTGCCTTTCAATCCGTCTGCATTCGGAGAGGTATGTCACGCTCTCTTTTTCCCTTTTTTAACCTCCATGGAATAACTTTGGACGTTCTCTTGTTGTTAGCACTGTTTATAAGTTGCTGTGGATGAAAGCATCTGCTTCATGACAGTAATGTAATGTAAATATTCAACAATGCAATGGATATGTATACCAGCGTCAAATCGATTTGACAGATTTTGGACTTTAGTGGAATACACTTCAACCTGTTCCCCCTGGTCCTCCCCCCAGATGGTGCTGTACCTGAGGACGTGCCTGGCCCACAGCGCGGGGGCCACGCCCGTGTCCAAGAGCCTGGCTGACATGCAGGACGACGCCCCCGCCATCGGCCGCTACGTCCACTCCCTCCTGACCTCAGACCCGCAGCCCGGCCCCACGGGGTTCAAAGGTGGCGAGGTCAACCCCGTTCACGTCTACATGGACTTGCTGCAGCAGCTGCTTTCCGCCGTGGGAGGTGAGTAAGGGATCCGTGGAGTGTCACAGTAACAGTTAGTAATAAGAACATGGATGAGTAACAGCATCGGGTCCATTGAGTTCTCTTCTGTTTACCATTCCTACCTGGTTTGATGTTGTGTACGCAGCAGAGCCATTCATATAAGGCATACCAAAACAAACATTGTTTAAATATTGAATTATTTGTCTGTAGTGGTGAAGGAGGAATGTGAAGGTTCAGCGTTCTCTCCTCCACAGGGATTCCAGTCATGTACTGTCTTCTGGAGGTGGTCTCCGTCTGCCCTGACCAACTGGCCCCCAAGTTTGCCGACAAAATCGACTGGATCAAAGTGAGGGCTTTTTCTATTATAAAGGAATTTCATTTTTAATTTGGTTTGAGAATTTAAACCTGAGGAAGGGTCCGAAATGAACCCCCACCACTCACCACAGACGGGTAGAATTTCTGTTTGGCGAGTAAATCTCTGAAGGCTACGCGCTACACTGGGGGGTAAATGTTTGTACCAAACTAGTTTAAAAAAAACGATGTGCAAAGCCTTTACTTCTTTTGGTGTCATTTGCGCTTGCGCCGTAACTGTCCTCAGCTTTCGACACACATACATACATACACACACACACACACACACACACACACACACACACATACACACACACACAAGCTCGAGCTATACTCTGCCCGCTGTGTCCTTTTATTCAACCTAGCATCAACTCTAAACAATCACATGCCACCGGTCTGCTGTTAGCTACCGGCTAATTCGGCGAAAATTGCCATATTCCAATTCCAAATTCCACTGTATAACGTTGACATTAGGGCTCTGGGACTACTTGTATAAAGTTACCAGCGACGTTATAATTTTGCAGAGGAGTAAGTTCTTTGCGATTATAACAAAGTTGAATGTTTATGGTTAGCCCCTAATGGTTATAGTTTCTTTATGCTAACATAATATAGTCAGTCTCAGTCAGCCGTAGTCTCAGTCAGTTGACCATGTATAAAGAAATAATAATAATATTAGCAATGCCAATACTGCCGTAGCCACAACGTAATTGAACAATGTGCTTTTGGACTTGTTTTGGAACGTGAGATCAATTTATGAATGGTTGTTATGTTGAGGAGGGGGCAAATGCCAAGCTCACTGAAAACGACAGAAACTGAATTCAAGCTACTTTGTGGCAGTTTGTCTTTGAGCTGTCGCTTACTGGTTCATGTGAAATAAATGTATAAACGTCATATTATATCTAAGCCCCATCATTTGTGACCAAACAGCAGTGACAGTAGGAGTTGTAAGATGCCGGCTACAGTAAAAGTAGGCTATTATATCTGGAATTGATTAATTGTTGACAATTATATTTATATAGAATAATCTGATTGATTTGTTTTTTGCTATTTCCTGATTCTCTTGTTTAAATTTGTATGCAACGTAATACACTCACTCAATGCAATGTAGGCCTACTGAAACTAATGTATATGTGAAACAAAAATTACATTTATTATTTTGGCCGGTAAAAAATATGATTGGCCGGTGGATCTTTTCACCTACCAGTCCCCTTGGCCGCTGAGTGAAAAAGTAAATTTCGGACACGGCTTCAAGGGAAATTATCTTTTTATTGGGTTAGGCGCGACCATTATAATCCATAAGGCCGTGCGTTATGTGTGCATCATGAAGACTGTTGAATTATCATGGCATGGCTACTCTCCTATAATTCAACATCATGTCTGCTTTAACACTCTTCTCTCCTCCTCCCCTCTTCCTCTCTTCCTCTTCTCTCCCCCTCCTCTACCTCTCCTTCTTCCTCTCTTTTCCCAGAGTCTGATGAACACGAACAAGGAGGATGTGAGGGAGCTGGCCGCCCAGCTCTATGCTGTGGTGGTGTCCACCATGTCTGGGAACCAGCTCAGGACTGCCGTGCAGAACCTGGTGAAGATCACAAAGGATAACCACGTAAGCTTACCTCTCAGTGGCTCTGAAATAAAACAATGCAGCCCGTTTACAATATCAGTTACAGACACAAAAAAACTGTAAATATATATATTCAGTACCAGTCAAATGTTTGGACACAATTTCGCATTCACTTAAATGGTAAAGTGTCCAAACCTTTGACTGATATTGTATATTTGAGGTTATCGAGAACAGTTATTTTTTTCTGTAGACAATCATCAATATTTGTTGCCCTCAGTTTCACCTCGCAGAATGTTCATTTGTATTCGCTTGTTGAAACCCAGAGCCCTGAGACCCAGCACGGCGCCATCTTGGCTCTGGGTTACATGGTGGGCCTGTACATGGGCCGGAGCAAGGCCTTCTCCTCGGGGGACTCCGCCCACAAAAGGGAGCAGCGAATGAGCAGCACGCCCCAGGAAGACGAGGAACTCATCGCCATGGCGACCAAAACCATCGGTAGGTTGTGACCAGCCAACCTGTGTTTTTAGATGCAGCAAATTGACTAGTGTGTCTTCTAGTTAGTGTGTGTCTGTGTATGTGATGATGATGATGATGATGATGATGCTATGGCTTTGTGTGTACCCTGCAGGTTTGTTCCTGGACAGCAGCAGTTCCTTGCTGGCGGTGGCTGCCTGCACGGCCCTCGGGGAGATCAGTCGTAACGGGCCGCTGCTGATTCCCGCCGAGGGCGAGGGTTTCACCAAACTGTCCACCGTGGAGAACCTGCTGGCACGCATCCCCTCTGGCAAGGAGAGCACCAAGGTACACCCCCAACACCACCCCCACCAACACTACCACCACCACACTAACCCAGCCACCGTTCAGAGCACCAAGGTACACCCCCAACACCACCCCCACCAACACTACCACCACCACACTAACCCAGCCACCGTTCAGAGCACCAAGGTACACCCCCAACACCACCCCCACCAACACTACCACCACCACACTAACCCAGCCACCGTTCAGAGCACCAAGGTACACCCCCCAACACCACTACCACCACCACACTAACCCAGCCACCGTTAAGAGCACCAAGGTACACCCCCAACACCACCACCACACTAACCCAGCCACCGTTAAAAGTATCAGGGTACACCCCCAACACTACCACCAAAACCACCACCAACACTAACCCAGCCACCGTTAAGAGTACCAAGGTACTGAATGTCTTTTAATGGATGAGCTGTAAGCAAATACCTGGTCATGTGGCAGCTGTGTTTAATGGATGATCTTAATACATGTTTGTATACTGTATATCTTTATATTTGTAATATACATATGACTGCAATGTTTAAGATGTTTAATACCTGTGTTTGAATACTGCATATCTTTTTAATATGAGTATGACTGTAATGGTGTCCCTTCCTCAGATGAAGGAGCGTGCCATCCAGACTCTGGGCTACCTCCCAGTTGGAGATGCAGACTTCCCCCATCAGAAGAAGCTCCTCCAGGGCCTCATGGACTCTGTGGAGGTACCGGCTCCATCAACACAAACACACCACAAGACACATGCGTCACATTTAATATCACAAAGAGAACTTAGATCATACTTATGGGTATATTACTGACTCCATACACATAAATAAAATAAAACATTTAGTGATGATGGCGATGGCCCTGACAGCAGGAGACTGACTTAAGAGGAATTGGTGTATCCGTCTGTCGACTGATGTCCTACACCAAAAAACAACTTTCTAAAGAAACAGACGGTTTTATCATCTCTGTCTCTCTTTCTCTCTCTGTCTCTCTCTGTTTCTCTCTCTGTCTCTCTGTTTCTCTCTGTGTCCCTCCCTACCTCCCTTTTTCCTCCCTGTCTTCCTCTGCCTCCCTCTATTTGTCTGCCTCTCTTTCGCCTGTCCTCTCTCTCTGCCCCTCTCTCTCTCTCTCTCTCTCTCTCTCTCTCTCTCTCTCTCTCTCTCTCTCTCTCTTTGTTTCCCTCTCTCAGGCTAAGCAGGTGGAGCTGCAGTTTACTGTGGGAGAGGCCATCACCAGCGCTGCCATAGGAACCTGCTCTGGGGCCGCCAGGGACCCCTGGACCTGCACTGATGAGCAGTACAGCCCCCCAGACAGTACGTACACACACACACACACACACACACACAGACGAGCAGTACAGCCCCCCAGACAGTACGCACACACACACACACACACTGACGAGCAGTGCAGCCCCCCAGACAGTACGTACACACACACACACACACACACTGACGAGCAGTACAGCCCCCCAGACAGTACGTACACACACACACACACACACAGCAGTACAGCCCCCCAGACAGTACGCGCACACTCACACACTGACGAGCAGTACAGCCCCCCAGACAGTACGTACACACACAAACACGCGCCCCTGCTGTCAGTACAATTTTATTTAGTTTCCCAGTTGACAAAGACTACACCACATACACAGAGACATGTAATCACTCAGTTGTGTGTTAAACACGTTCATTGACTTGTGGTACACCACCTCCTTTTCTGATGATTTAACCTGGTGGTCCCCACTTAACCCCCCCCCCCCCCCTCCTCCCCCTCTGTCCCCACTCCTCCCCCTCCTCTGTCCCTTTTCCTCCTCCCTCCTCCTCCTCCTCCTCCTCCTCCTGCGTTCCTCTAGATGTGAAGAGTAACGACGTGGTCCCCTGGGTCCTAAACTCAGTCCTGGCTAAGTACATCCCCAGTCAGAACCCCCACGTCAGACAGGCGGCCTGCATCTGGCTGCTCTCCCTGGTCAAGAGGCTGAGCCAGCACAAAGAGATCAAGGTGGGTCAAAGAGGGGTCAGAGGGCAATCTACCAAGGGGTCATGGGTCAAATCATCTGTATGATTTGTGTTTGTGTTCCTTGTAAGTTGTTGTCGCTAACTTGTGGTGCTTCCTCTTTGTTTGTAGTCTCACCTGAAGGAGATCCAGACTGCCTTCATCTCCATCCTCTCAGACCCAGACGGTAAGCTGACTGCTTATTTCTTATATCTATGGAATTGCTTATAGAGATGGGTCATAATCTGAGCACATGTAAGTGCTAGCCAAGTTTACATTGGACGTTTGAATGGTGGTGTGTTCACCACGGGCTTTCAGCCTCTGTCTCGCTTACCACACAACCTCCTCTCTCCCTCTCTCTCTCTGTCTCTGTCTCTCTCTCTCTCTCTCTCTCTCTCTCTGTCTCTCTCTCTGTCTCTCTCTCTGTCTCTCTCTGTCTCTCTCTCTGTCTCTGTCTCTGTCTCTGTCTCTCTCTCTCTCTCTCTCTCTCTCTCTGTCTGTCTCTCTCTCTCTCTCTCTCTCTCTCTCTCTCTCTCTCTCTCTCTCTGTCTCTCTGTCTCTGTCTCTGTCTCTGTCTCTCTCTCTCTCTCTCTCTCTCTCTCTCTCTCTCTCTGTCTCTCTGTCTCTCTCTCTCTCTCTCTCTGTCTCTGTCTCTGTCTCTGTCTCTCTCTCTCTCTCTCTCTCTCTCTCTCTCTCTCTCTCTCTCTCTCTCTCTCTCTCTCTCTCTCTCTCTGTCTCTCTCTCTGTCTCTGTCTCTCTCCTCTCTCTGTGTGTGTCTCTCGTGTCTCTCTCTCTGTGTCGCTCTCTCTCTGTCTCTCTCTCTGTCTGTCTCTCTCTCTCTGTCCATTTATTCATCCATCCATGCATTGTTTTGTACTTCCCTCTGTGTGCAGATCTGAGTCAGGATGTGGCCTCCAAGGGTCTGGGTCTGGTGTACGAGATGGGAGGGGAGGCGGACCAACAGGAGCTGGTCTCCACCTTGGTGGAAACGCTTATGACCGGGAAGAGGTGAGAGACGCAGGGAGGAATAATGTTCTGATAGTATTCCTATCAGAAATGACTTGAGACGAAATAGAGGGATGGAAAAACAGACAGGTTCACTTTAGGAAATAAAGATTTGAGCTGCAGGAACATTTTATAATGTTGTCTTTCCGTTCCTGTGTCTTGGTCTGATGAAAACACACACTCTGTTTCAGTGTGGCTGACTACTGAATGTGTTATTCTATATGACAGGGTGAAGCCTTTAAACTAAATGAATGTGTTATTCTTTATGACAGGGAGAAGCCTTTAAACTAAATGAATGTGTTATTCTATATGACAGGGAGAAGCCTTTAAACTAAATGAATGTGTTATTCTTTATGACAGGGTGAAGCCTTTAAACTAAATGAATGTGTTATTCTTTATGACAGGGTGAAGCCTTTGAACTAAATGAATGTGTTATTCTTCATGACAGGGTGAAGCATGCGGTGTCAGACGACACGGAGGTGTTCCAGGGAGAAGCCCTGGGAAAAGCTCCTGATGGGTGAGAGGCCGCCATTTTGTCTTCACCATCTTTATCTTGTCTCTGTCAGGTCTCTGCTAATACGGAACAAAGTTACGTTAACTAGATATACAGTACCAGTTCAAGGTTTGGACACATGGGAAAGTGTGTCTAAATGTTCGTCGGATACTTGAAGTCCAGGTGTATGTATGTGTTTACATATTGATATCGTGGACGTTAGTTAGATTGTATTTTTGTTTTTAATCCTGGTTGACGGTTTTTTCTGCAGCCAGGGACTGTCAACCTACAAGGAGCTCTGCTCATTGGCCAGCGACCTTAACCAACCGGATCTGGTCTACAAGTTCATGAACCTGGCCAATCACCATGCCATGTGGAACTCACGCAAGGTAAAGTCAAGAAGTGGAGTGGGCCAATCCGCGATCGGAAGTCAATTGTTCCTACCAATGAGTTGTTTTGTATTTGCTGTGTGGGCCTGCCATTGAGTGACTGGCATTTTCCTCTTTTCTTTCATTCTTTCTCGTTTTCTCACGTTTCTGCTCTACCTCTCAACCCTCCTCCATTTTTTATTGAACTTTTTCATCCTTCACTCTCATCCCTCTTTCCTCTCTCAGGGCGCAGCGTTCGGTTTCAACATCATCGCGGCCAAGGCGGGGGAGCAGCTCGCCCCCTATCTGCCACAGCTGGTACCGCGCCTCTACAGGTACCAGTTTGACCCGAACATGGGCATCAGACAGGCCATGACCAGCATCTGGGACGCCCTGGTCACTGACAAGAACACAGTAAGGACACACACACGTGTTTTTAAAGGACTGTCATTTTGTTGTTCATGCAAAATGTAGTGTTCAAGAATCCTTTTGAAAGTCTGTCTTGATAAATATAGCACTGATATGTGTTCACTTTGTTCTCTGTAACCTGTACTAGCTTAAATGTTTCACTAATTTATGTTGTGTGTGTGTGTGTGTGTGTGTGTGTGTGTGTGTGCACCTGTTCCAGGTGGATAAGTACCTGAAGGAGATCCTGCAGGATGTCATCTCCAATCTGACCAGTAACACATGGAGAGTGAGAGAGTCCAGGTAGAAACACACACATACTATACTGCTGAAAACGCTGTCCCAAACAGGGTGACCATCGTGGATTTACAATCAATAAGTATCCTAACCTTGTCAAAGAAAAACTAACTCGACCATCATAGAAATACACACGCTCTAAAATATACAGTCCATGAAATAGAACAGTATATCAGTCAGTCAATGAGATGTATGCTATTGACCGGTGAGTGGCTGATATTGATCTGCCCAGCTGCCTGGCGCTGAACGACCTGATTCGCGGGCGGCAGGCGGACGACATCATCGACTACCTGGCAGAGATCTGGGAAACGTTGTTCCGGGTGCTGGACGACATCAAGGTCTGACTGCGAACCCTTCTAGAGAGACGCTCCCATTAACGTTGAAAGATTTTACATTTCATTTTGCGTTCCCTTTTGACAGAGACTTACTAGGCGCTGTTAGGTTCTCCATGATTTGAATGTAACATTTGGGGGGGTTTTGTTTGTCTCTCAGGAGTCTGTGAGGAAAGCTGCAGATACCACTCTGAAAACTCTGAGCAAGGTAAAGCTCCCGTTCACAACAGGAGCCATCGTGACATGTGACTGTGTGTCTCTGTGTGTGTGAATGGGGAAAAAGACCGATGTGTGTTTATCTCTCTCTCTCTCTCTCTCTCTCTCTCTCTCTGTCCCCCCCCCCCCCCCCCTCTTTCTCTCTCTCTCCAGGTGTGTGCTCGTATGTGTGAGTCCTCTGGTGTGGCTGCTCTGAGGACTGTGGCTGTGCTGCTGCCCACTCTGCTGGACAAAGGCATCGTCAGCAACGTGCCCGAGGTCCGCGCCCTCAGGTGAGACGGCACACCCACACACACACACACACCCCTTACACTCAGGTGAGAAGGCACACTCACACACACACACACACCTAACCCTAACCCTCAGGTGAGACGACACACACCCCTTACACTCAGACACACACACACACACACACACACACACACACACACACACACACACACACACACACACACACACACACACACACACACACACACACACACACACACACACACACACCCACCCTCAGGTGAGAAGGCACACACACACACACACACACACACACACACACACACACACACCCTAACCCTCAGGTGAGAAGGCACACACACACACACACACACACACACACACACACCTTACCCTCAGGTGAGAAGACACACACACACACACACACACACACACACCCACCTAACCCTCAGGTGAGAGGGCACACACAGACACCACTGAGGAAGCAATTGTTCCAATGCATAAACACCGTTCATTATGTTGACAGTTGTTTTAAAAAGGATTATTGGTTAATTCCTTCTTAACTTATCCCTCTTTCTTTCTCTCCTCTCCTCCTCCCCCCTCCTCCAGTATCCAGACGCTGGTGAAGGTGAGTAAGACAGCAGGGGCCCGTTTGAAGCCCCACGCCCCCCGCCTCATCCCCGCCCTGCTGGAGGCCCTCAGCACCCTGGAGCCCCAGGTCCTCAACTACCTCAGCCTCCGTGCCACTGAGCAAGAGAAGGTGAGGGCAACCCTTTAACCTTTAACCCCTCTGACCCTATTAACCTTTGACCCCCCCGCCCCAAACCCTCGCCTGCCCCCGAGCAATCAGGTCGTGATGTTTTTATCTGTTCTCGCTGCGTGATGGTTTGTGGTGTCTCTCTCTGTCCCTCCAGAGTGCCATGGACGCTGCCAGGCTGAGTGCCGCTAAGGCCTCCCCCATGATGGAGACCATTAACATGGTAAACACCTCCACCCTCCATGGTTCATGTACATTAACATGGTAAACACCTCCACCCTCCATGGTTCATGTACATTAACATGGTAAACACCT
This sequence comes from Galaxias olidus, assembly GCA_026901105.3. Classification (NCBI taxonomy): domain Eukaryota; kingdom Metazoa; phylum Chordata; class Actinopteri; order Galaxiiformes; family Galaxiidae; genus Galaxias; species Galaxias olidus. The sequence continues at coordinate 56,054 of JAPMUY010001566.1, read as the reverse complement.
CCACCCTCCATGGTTCATGTACATTAACATGGTAAACACCTCCACCCTCCATGGTTCATGTGCTGCACAGAGCTGCTGACAACATGGCCGACGGTTATACTCTGAAAGAAAGTATCATATCGGCTCTGTGTTGACGAAAGTGTGTGCGTGCGCATGTGTGTGTCCATATACAGTGTCTACAGCATCTGGATGTGTCTGTGCTAGGAGAGTTGGTTCCTAGACTGTGTGACCTGCTGAAGAGTGCTGTGGGCCTGGGCACCAAGGTAACAACACACACACACACACACACACACACACACACACACACTCACACTCACACACCCCAACACACTCACTTGTGATGACTCCCATCAAAGCGATTTTCTCAGTCTCACTCTTTTTCCCTTTGCTCTCCTGTCGTTGAAGTCGTTGATGCGGTGGTTTGACAGTGTTCCTCTCTGTGTGTGTGTGTGTGTGTGTGTGTGTGTGTGTGTGTCTCTCCATCCAGGGCGGCTGTGCCAGTGTGATTGTGTCTCTGACGGTGCAGTGTCCCCAGGACCTCACCCCATACTCAGGTACACACATACACACACACACACACAATCGTTCTACGTGGATCTGTCTTATTAGAGGACAACTTTGTCAAACTGTGTGTGTCCGTGTGTGTCCGTTCCAGGTAAACTGATGAGTGCCCTCCTGAATGGGATCCATGACCGGAGCAGTGTGGTGCAGAAAGCCTTTGCCTTCGCTCTGGGACATCTTGTCAGGGTAAGATGACAATGATATACTTTCATAATAGTAATGCTCATATTCAAATAATGCTCATGCCCATCCTCTTCCTCCTCTTCCTCTCATCAGACAGCGAAGGACAGCAGCGTGGAGAAGCTCCTCCTGAAGCTGAGCACCTGGTATCTAGAGAAGGAGGGTGAGAACACACACACACACACACACACACACACACACACACACACCTGGCACTCTCTCTCTCTCTCTCTCTCTCTCTCTCTCTCTCTCTCTCCCCCCACCCCTATCCCTCCCTCCTCTCTCTCCTCGTATCCTTTCCCCCCCTCTCTCTCTCCCTCTCTCCCCCCTCTCTCTCTCTCTCTCCCCCCCCCCCTCTCTCTCTTTCTCTCTCTCTGTCTCCCCTCTCTCTCTCTCTCTCTCTCTCTCTCTCTCTCTCTCTCTCTCTCTCCTCTCTATCTCTCTCTCTCTCTCTCTCTCACTCTCTCTCTCTCTCACTCCTCTCTCTCTCTCTCTCTCCTCCATCTCTCAGAGCCGGTCTACAAGTCTTCATGCGTGCTGACGGTGCACGCCATCAGCCATTACAGCCCTGACGTGCTGAAGGCCCACGCGGGCGTGGCGCTGCCCCTGGCCTTCATGGGCATGCACCAGGCCCCGGGGCCGGAGGAGGAGAAGGGGGAGGGCCACGACGCGGGCCTCTGGGCTGAGGTCTGGCAGGAGAACGTGCCTGGTGGGGACAACACACACTCACTCACGTGTCCCACAGACATGTCACGCACACACACACATATCTTACATGCATGACACACACACACACACACACTCACACACTCACACATAGGTGTCACACAAACACACACACTCACACATAGGTGTCACACAAACACACACACTCACACGTACGTGTCACACAAACACGCACTCACACATGTCACACACACACACATACATACATATCATAGAAGACACCTCAGCGTAGGTCCATTCGTAAATGAATACTAGGGAGATGGAGATGTCTCAGCCTTTAGTTCAGGGTTTTTACCAGATGAGACTTGTTTCAGTATCTGAGACCAGAGCGTGCATACACACTCTAAATACATTGGGTAGATTAGCCAGGTCTAAGTTCATTCACACTCCATAACACACTGACATTTGTAAATGCTCATACGTTATACTAATGCAATACAAGCTGAGCAACACCAATGTCAACATTAAAGTCATGCCAGTAATATCTAAATATAAAATATCATGAACAGACATGGTACTTCATGTGGGAACACTAACCCAGACACACACATTGTTTTGGTCTGTTATTGATTTGACCCTTGACCCCTGTGTCTCTCCAGGAAGCTTCGGAGGCATCCGACTCTACATGACGGAGCTCATCGCCATCACCCAGAAGGCCTTGCAGTCCCAGTCCTGGAAGATGAAGGCCCAGGGTGCCGCTGCCATGGCGACCGTCGCCAAAGAACAGACTGGGTCGCTGGTGGCACCCCACCTGGGCATGGTGCTGACGGCACTGCTACAGGGACTGGCTGGACGCACCTGGGCTGGCAAGGTGCGTGCGTGCGTGCGTGCGTGCGTGCCTCTCTCTCTGCTCTCTCTCTGTGTGTGTGTGTGCGTGCGTGGGAAAGTGTGTGCTCACGTTGTGTTCCCCCTCTGCTCCACAGGAGGAGCTGCTGAAAGCCATTGGATCAGTGGTGTGTAAATGCAGGTGAGTCCTCTCAGTGACACTGGACACTCTGGAGTGACGACTACACTTTCCATTTAACGTCAACTGACTGACAGCTAAGCCATCTGACAATCAATTCAAACGTTTGATGTCAAGTAAACCCTTTCATAGAGACATGCAGGTAGATTTAATTACTGTCTGTCTGTCTCTGTGCCCCTCTCTCTCTCTCGCTCTCTGTCTCTCTCTCTCTCTCGCTCTCTCTCTCTCTCTCTCTGTTCTCTGTCTCTCTCTGACAGCGGGGAGCTCCAGAAGCCAGCCCCTGGTCAGCCCAGCCTGGCTGAGGTGGTGGAGCTGGTCCTGAAGGAGTGTAAGAAGGAGAGTCTGGTCTACAAGATGGCCGCCCTGCGCTGTGCGGGGGACGTTTTGCAGAGCTCCCAGCAGGACCGCTTCAGTGACATGGCCGACATCCTCGTCCCCCTCATCAAGAAGGTAGGACCTGCGTGCCACACGTGTTCAGTTTACACACATAGCTGACCTGTGAGGGACATGTGTTCAGTTTACACACATAGCTGACCTGCGTGCCACACGTGTTCAGTTTACACACATAGCTGACCTGTGTGCCACACGTGTTCAGTTTACACACATAGCTGACCTGTGTGCCACACGTGTTCAGTTTACACACAGCTGACCTGTGTGCCACACGTGTTCAGTTTACACACATAGCTGACCTGTGTGCCACGTGTGTTAAGTTTACACACATAGCTGACCTGTGTGCCACACGTGTTCAGTTTACACACATAGCTGACCTGTGTGCCACGTGTTCAGTTTACACACATAGCTGACCAGCGTGTGAGTGTCTCTGGTTCGTTCAGTTATAAACTCAGGTTCAAACTACACCTGGAGTACTTCTATGTGTCAAAAAGCACAACAAATAAAAAAGGGACTCAATCTTTTGAGGTTGTAAAACTCTAAGCAGCTTTAAAAAAAATCGGGTTTGTCCATGCAGGGTGAGTGCATCAATAGAGGAAAACAAAGGCACCGTTTAGAAAAACCTCAAACCTGTCGTGTGTTTGTGTGTGTGTGTGTGTGTTTGTGTTTGTGTTTGTGTTTGTGTGCTTGTGTTCAGAACTGCCCAGAGAGTGGGAGTGGCTCTCGGAGGTCGATGGAGGAGGACGACCAGGACGAGAAGGAGAAGGAGCTCCACACTGAGGCTCTGCTCTGTGCCTTTGAGACGCTGGGCAAGGCCTGGCCCAGGAACGCCCAAACACAGGGTACCGACCCCAAAACACACATTACCCCAAGGGCTGTCTGATACCCCCCGTATCCTCAGTTTAGATATGCACATAAAGAAATTGGAATTTTAAATAAAAACATTTTCTTACGACAATAAAATAGTATTTTTTAGAAAAATGGGTTTTTATACTTATAAGCCTTGTAGCCTAAAATGTCGATACAAAATATAAAAAATGATCGTTTAAAGACATTAAACTGTGTGTGTGTGTGTGTTTCAGGGTGTTTTCAGGTGGACCTGTGCTGTCTGATGTGTGAGAAGCTGAGGCTGAGCACCTGGAGGGTCCAGCTGGGCGTCCTGCAGTCCATGAAGGTCTACTTCCAGGGGTAACGCACCTCCCTGCACTGCATCCCAGCTCTCTATCCCACTGCATCCCAGCTCTCTATCCCACTGCATCCCAGCTCTCTATTCCACTGCATCCCAGCTCTCTATCCCACTGCATCCCAGCTCTCTATTCCACTGCATCCCAGCTCTCTATTCCACTGCATCCCAGCTCTCTATTCCACTGCATCCCAGCTCTCTATCCCACTGCATCCCAGCTCTCTATTCCACTGCATCCCAGCTCTCTATTCCACTGCATCCCAGCTCTCTATTCCACTGCATCCCAGCTCTCTATTCCACTGCATCCCAGCTCTCTATTCCACTGCATCCCAACTCTCTATTCCACTGCATCTCAGCTCTCTATTCCACTGCATCCCCACTGCATCCCAGCTCTCTCTCAAGTTAAATAATGTTAAATTACACAGTACGTTACAGTAGTCTGTGTTGTTGTAGTGTTGCAGGTGTTTGCTGCTGTAGAGAGGATTCCAGTTTAAATAACATTAAATAACACAGCAGCTTAAAGTACTCTGTAATCTCCAGGTTGTTGCTGCTGGAGAGGGGATTCCAGGACCCTGCTACACTGTCCCACATCCTGACTGAAACCTGTGCTGCCCTCACCTTCCCTCTGGGTGAATACACCTCCACTGCCCTCTCTGCTAGATCAATGTAGCCGTCGCTCATCTAGATGTGCACCTCTACTGCCCTCTCTGGTAGAGCAACGTAACCGTCGCTCATCTAGATGTGCACCTCTACTGCCCTCTCTGGTAGAGCAACGTAACCGTCGCTCATCTAGATGTACACCTCTACTGCCCTCTCTGGTATCAATGAGCATCTACGTAACCGTCGCTCATCTAGATGTGCACCTCTACTGCCCTCTCTGGTAGAGCAACGTAACCGTCGCTCATCTAGATGTACACCTCTACTGCCCTCTCTGGTAGAGCAACGTAACCGTCGCTCATCTAGATGTGCACCTCTACTGCCCTCTCTGGTAGAGCAACGTAACCGTCGCTCATCTAGATCAGTGGTTCTCAGCCTTTTTGAGTCGCGACCCCCCAGAACAATCAGGTTGGTGTTTGTGACCAGCATCCCCCACCTCTCCATCTCTCTATAGTTGTTCCATGTGATTGCTAGTATTGAGCTAACTACCAACTAATCGGCTACAACCAATTGCACAGTGCGGCGAAATAATTTTTTGTGCGTGCCGCGTGTGTGTGTCCAATCTAAACTTAAGTGCAGGCGCACTTTGACTCATACACACACTCAATAAAATCGAGTTAAATGTTAAAAATATAAAAAAATATCTGGCTACCCCCAGAAATTATTTTGCGACCCCCAGGTTGAGAACCACTGATCTAGATGTAGACCTCTACTGCCCTCTCCGTGGATCTGCTCAGGGGGCACATCTATGAGTGACTGTTGCATTGCTCTAGCTGTGTGTTTTAAAAGTATGACCATAAGATCTCTCGCTCTATATCTGTAAGGGATTTACATGAACATCTGATATGATGAAAGACTTCCCGTCAGCGTACATTCGACTGGTCTAAGTGCACTCAAACCGATGAATGGGTACTTTACAATGCTATGATCCAAATAATTCCTATTCATTTTTTCCTGTTTCCTTCAGAAAATAAAAGTTACTCGTCAGTGAGGACCGAGGCGCTGTCTGTGGTGGAACTACTGGTGAAGAGAACCGGAGGTAGGTGACAAATAAAAACACACAAACAACATGTTTACAACTTGCACTACGACTGACACCAGTGGTTTTCACTGTTAGAGCCATGGTATGCCCAGACATTGCGGTGGATTTAGATCTAAAACATTTATAACAGCTTTGGTAGTTCTGTTGCATTTGGTTTTAATTAGAACGGTGATAATATATTTTACAACTCTTAACTGAACCACAGGACATAAGTGTTCTTACGGGTATTAACCCAATTTTCCACTATCTCTCTTAATTGTGTGTGTGTGTGTGTGTGTGTGTGTGTGTGTGTGTCCCCCTCCCTGCAGAGAGCGAGCAGTGGGAGTGTGTGTTGGTGAAGAGCAGGGAGCAGCTCCAGCGCTCTCTCTCCACGCTGCAGTCAGACAGCAGGCCAGACCTTAGGGACAAAGCACAGGAGCTCCGCAGGCACATCCAGAGCCAGCCTTAAACGCACACACACAAGTCGTAGGAAGGGGGGTCTCTGACAAACACCCCAAAACAAAAAATATCAATGCACATACTTACAAAAACGAATCGTAAATACAATTGCAGGCCAAAAATTCATTAATAATACTGAAAACTTACTCACCCACACACATCTTTTACATAGTAGCAACTAACCATCAAGCACACGCTCGTCTGTCTGGCCTCCTTTTTAAGTGTGTGTGTGTGTTGGTGCCTCTCATACGCCTAAATATGGTCTGACGCCTGGCTGCCTCCCTTAGGTGTCTTGGAGAAACATGGAACGTGTTGAGAGGACCAGGGTACCAGTGTAGACTCCTCTAAGACGTATTCAACCATTCATGCCTAGCCAGGACTGAAGAGCAGGATTATTGTTGTGTGTCAATAGGTGGTTTGGTTCATTGTCATGGACAAGGATTCCCCCTAATAAATGCCATATAAGCCGATGTGTTGGGGTTTGTAAACACTGTATAGCTGCTCTATGGCTCTGACTTCTCTTCTTCTGTCAGTTGACTCTTAATGAAATAGTAGGAGTAACTGCAGTTAGCTACTGCTCGGTGGGATGGGGCGGGGGGGGCAGGGGGGTTTGATGAATTATTTACTGGGGCCTACTGTGTGCCATGTGCTAGTCTGTTCTCTCTCAAGGTTTAAAACCACTCAACAACCCTGAATATATTTAAAAAATTAGCAGGCACCGACGCCAGTCAGCAATGGTTTCTTTGAAACTGAGAGATGCACTTAATTGAACGCATATCGAAGTGCCCACCATCTTCAAATTACTCCAAAGATCAGGCAGAGATGAACTAATGGAACATGACACCCAGTGTCCTTTTCAAAACGCTTTAGAGGGGGCATATAATTTGATGGGTACGAAGGCTTTGGGAAAAGTAGGTGGTTTAGGGATTAGATCAGAGAATAAAAAAAGCTGGAGTACCTCCCACCTAAAGGGACGAAGACATATTGTAAACCGATTGTTTGCATGTGGAAAAAGGTGTAAAATATTATATTTTCAGAAATCTGGAAAAACACAGAACCGAGCTGTTCAATGAGAGTGAGGCATGTGACTATGTCCCCTTGGTATGAAATAAACCTTCCATGTGAGATTTCCAAAGTGTTGTCATTTGATGGTGTTATGTACAATATTAATTTGTGATGGGACATGTTGAGTTTGTTGAAGTATGTGTTTAAAGAATAAATTAGTTTTGATAAACATCTATTATAGAATACAACCCTATCGGTGCTGAGAATAATGCAGACTGGATATAAAAGTGTGGCAGACCTCAATACCCGAGACATTGTAGTATTTAGTTCTATAAAAAATTGTTAAATTAAATACCATGAACATATTATATTGCATACAAAGCTTTAATTATCAAAATATTGTTTGGTAGCCATTAGGTGCATTTAAAAGCTATTAAAAACAGCTGAGTTGTAACAGTCCAGAGGACAAAGAAAAACGGATCTGAAAACGAAGACGTTTCGTTTTACGGCTTGACAAACAGAAAAGAAACATTTGATTACAAGAAAAGAAAACGTGAAATATCAGAAGAGAAGGGAAAAAACTGTTGTGCAGAAAAAATGGTAATGAGGGAAACGAAAGTGAAATCTACACAGATCCATGAGGATTAGCAGTCGTATGAGGCGGACAAAGGTCTAGTTGGTGACCAGTGGCTTGTGCCTCTTGTCCTGGAAGCGGCCTTTGTCCGTGGCTTTGTGCGGACGGTCGCTCTGGCTCAGGGCCGTCCGGCTCACCGCAGACATCCCGTCTACAAACTTGGTCTTGAAGAGCACGTTGGCGTTGGTGAACATACCGTCTTTCAGGGACACTACCACAAACTGGGAGGATGTTACAGGATTGCATTATTTGACACGCCGCAAAATTATGACACTTACATTTCATTTCAAAACCATTATGGAAGAAAAAGACGCTGAACAATTCATATTGATAATATTACAATAGAGGTGATGTCAGAAATAAGTTCCAATGTCAATTTTCTCAGAATTGAGAATGTGTGTGTGGGACTGACCTGCGAGTGTGTGAAGTGCGTGCGCAGCATCTGTCCGATGTTCTGCGTGTGTGAGAGGTCGAGGGCGGCGTCCACCTCGTCAAGAATGTAGATGGGGGCTGGTTTAAACAGCAGCATGGCCAGGATCAGAGACAGAGCTACCAGGGACCTGCAGTACCCCACACACACACACACACACACACACACACACAGGACTTTACTACAGCTGAAGTGCAACACACACAGGACTTCACACACTACTGCTCGCCCAAACGTAGTTACACAGTAGCATCTAACACTCCAGGAATGATGCTGCTCCACTCCTTATGAAATAATAAGAACGTTAATATGTTGCCACTATGTGTACATAACCCTCTTCATTTTTCACTTTTGATGGATTCAGCGACTAAAACGCTTCATTGACCAAATACAATGATGAGGAAACGTGGAACGTTGAAGATTTCTGTGTTATAAAGTGGAAGTCTCGACCTTTGCCCTCCGCTGAGCTCAGTGAGGTTCTCCTTCCAGGTGTTGCCCAGGGCGACTTTGAACTCCAGTCCCTCCAGGACTCCATGGCCCTGAGGAGGGGCCAGGCGGGCGTCGGCCCCAGGGAGCAGGGTGGAGAAGATGGAGCCAAAGTCTTTGTTGACCTGGTGGTGGAGGAGGAGGTGGGAGACAGAGGCACACAGGTGTTAGGAGGACGGATGGACGGATGGACAGACAGACAGAGACCTTCTGCCAGGCGATGTTGAGACAGACAGACAGACAGAGACCTTCTGCCAGGCGATGTTGAGACAGACAGACAGACAGAGACCTTCTGCCAGGCGATGTTAAGACAGACAGACAGACAGACAGAGACCTTCTGCCAGGCGATGTTGAGACAGACAGATAGACAGACAGACAGACAGACCTTCTGCCTGGCGATGTTGAGACAGACAGACAGACAGACAGACACAGACCTTCTGCCAGGCGATGTTGAGAGCCTCGTTCTTCTTATGATCCAGCTCTTCGATGGTTTGCAGGATCTTAGACTTGTCGTTCTCCACGATCCTCTTCTTCTTCATCAAGTCATTGTACTGAGGGAAAGAGTGAGAAATAAGAACTATTAGTCCTAGTATCATTATTAGTCATTTTAGACTGTCTAACACTCTCTTTCTCTCACACACACACACACACACACACACACACACACACACACACACACACACACACACACACACACACACACACACACACACACACACACACACACACACACACACACACACACACACACACACACACACACACAGCGGCCCTGCGTCCTCACCCTCTCCTCAGCCTCACTCAGCATATTCATGGCCCTCTTGTTGACGTTCCTCTCCAGCTTGCCCTTGGTCTCCTCCAGCTTCTTCAGCCTCTGGCCCGCCTCTCTGGGGCTGTTGGTCTTAAAGTCGTAGGCCGTGTTGGGCTTCCCAAACAGGTGGCGCTCCAGGGGGATCCAGTCGTGCTCCTCCAACATACGGGACACCTGAGAGAAGGAGAGAGAGAAGAGGGAGGGATGGAGAAAGAGAAAAGGAAGGGAGGGACGGAGGTACAGAGAGAAGAGGGAGGAAGAGATGGGGAAGAGAGAGTGACGGATAGACAGAAGGAAGAGAGGGACTTTAACTTAGGAAATTGTGTTTTTTGTTCAAAGTCCTTCTTCCACCTCATAATGTATAGGGACATTTCCACCACAGTGTGTTTCTGTGTGTCTATATCTTGGTGAGGGTAGAGGTTAGCGAGGTGTGTGTGTGTGTGTGTGTGTGTGTGTGTGTGTGTGTACCTTGGTAGCAGCGTCCTGGCTGTCTTTGCGGTGTTTGCTGATGTTGTGTTCCAGTGTGTATGTGTGTGTTTGTGTGTGTGTGTGTGTGTGTGTGTGTGTGTGTGTACCTTGGTAAAGGTGGAGGTTAGTGAGGTGTGTGTGTGTACCTTGGTAGCAGCGTCCTGGCTGTCTTTGCGGTGTTTGCTGATGTTGTGTTCCTGTGTGTGTGTGTGTGTGTGTGTGTGTGTGTGTGTGTGTGTGTACCTTGGTAGCAGCGTCCTGGCTGTGTTGTGTTCCAGTGTGTGTGTGTGTGTGTGTGTGTGTGTGTGTGTGTGTGTGTGTGTGTGTGTACTTGCAGTGTGTGTGTCTTTGCGGTGTTTGCTGATGTTGTGTTCCAGTGTGTGTGTGTGTGTGTGTGTGTGTGTGTGTGTGTGTGTGTGTGTGTGTACCTTGGTAGCAGCATCCTGGCTGTCTTTGCGGTGTTTGCTGATGTTGTGTGTGTGTGTGTGTGTGTGTGTGTGTGTGTCTTTGCGGTGTTTGCTGATGTTGTGTTCCAGTGTGTGTGTGTGTGTGTGTGTGTGTACCTTGGTAGCAGCATCCTGGCTGTCTTTGCGGTGTTTGCTGATGTTGTGTTCCAGTGTGTGTGTGTACCTTGGTAGCAGCGTCCTGGCTGTGTGTGTGTGTGTGTGTGTGTGTGTGTGTGTGTGTGTGTGTGTGTGTGTGTGTGTGTACCTTGGTAGCAGCGTCCTGGCTGTCTTTGCGGTGTTTGCTGATGTTGTGTTCCAGTGTGTGTGTGTGTGTGTGTGTGTGTACCTGTGTGTGTGTGTGTGTGTGTGTGTGTGTGTGTGTGTGTGTGTGTGTGTGTGTGTACCTTGGTAGCAGCGTCCTGGCTGTCTTGCGGTGTTTGCTGATGTTGTGTTCCAGTGTGTGTGTGTGTGTGTGTGTGTGTGTGTCTTTGCGGTGTTTGCTGATGTTGTGTTCCAGTGTGTGTGTGTGTGTGTGTGTGTGTACCTTGGTAGCAGCGTCCTGGCTGTCTTTGCGGTGTTTGCTGATGTTGTGTTCCAGTGTGTGTGTGTGTGTGTGTGTGTGTGTGTCTTCAG
>JAPMUY010001566.1:0-40000 GCA_026901105.3 Galaxias olidus | reverse complement strand
TATTTGTATTTTATTTCTCACAGGGGATGGGGTGGATGAGACGCCTTCCATGTCTCTCTCATGCACACAGTAGAGCTGGTGCCTTGTCCTTACTTGTAGTCAAAGCGCAGGTTGGGGAAGCGAGCCATGAGGCCCTCGTGTTTCTCCCGCAGCTGAGACACCTCTCTGTTCAGCTGTCTCTTCTGCTCCAGCAGACCCTCCTCCTTACCGTCTACACACACACACACACACACACACACACACACACACACACACACACACACACACACACACACACACACACACACACACACACACACACACACACACACACCATCATTGTCGTTAACAACAGCACAGCTTTCTCGCCGTTGTTGATATCTGCCTTTAGATTTAAGAACAGTTGTTTGGACTAATATGCTTTTTATAGAATTTTTTTATAGATGTGTCATTAATGATTCACCTGAAAATGTCCCCCCCCCCCCCCCCCCACACACACACACACACACACCTTCATAGTTGAGCTTGCCGAGCTCGACCTGTAGCTTCTCCCTGCAGCTCTTGATGGCCTGCACGGCGTCCTGGTCCTTCTTGTAGCCGCCGTCCATCTTCTTCACCTCGGCCTGCTTCGTCTTCAGCTCCGACTGGGCGTGCTTCAGGGTCATCTGGGCCTGGAGGGAGGAAGAGGAGGAGTTACAGAACCATCACAGGGCTGATTCTGGGTCAGTGGGAGAGGACAGACGGAGTTACTGGGTCGGGGGGGGAGGAGGAGTAACAGTTCCATCACAATGGCTGAAGAGTGCTGGACAGTACTCTCTGCGGTCACACAACTTACACGTTGTCAGTACCCAGTGTGCTTACAGTCAGTGGGAAAAGGGCTTTAATGAATTCTGCACCCTCGGGCTGGAATATACCGTATATATCTTTTTAATTAATTATTCGATTTCTCTCTCTGATTTGAAATCCATTTTAAATGACCTGGAGAGAAAATCGTTGAAGTGACATTTTGGACATGTGGCTTGTATTATGCTGGTTCATTGGAAGTGTTAGTTACTGTAGTGTTGTGGTTTGTGTGTGTCTGTTTTGTAATCGCTTGTTTTATTCTGTGCTGCTGCCTATTTTTGCCAGGACATCCTTGCAAAATAGATTTTTAATCTCAATGGGATCTTTTATGGTTAAATAAAAAAGAAAAATCAGAGCTGATTCTGGGTTGGGGGGGGGCTGATTCTGGGTCAGTAGGAGGGGAGAAGATACAGAAGCGCCACAGGGCTTGGCTCTAGGCCCAGAGCAGAAAGAGCTGAGCTGGTTCTAATGGGCTGAGCGGTAAGACTCTCCATCCATTAGAAACCCCAACCTTCCACGACCCATCAATCACTTCAGATGAGCTCAGTGGTCATAAATAAGTCACGGTGGGAAATGTCAGAAACCATTCATTCAAAACTGCGGTGATCACTAATACTTCTACTGCTAATAAAAACAATAATCTCATGATAAATCAATAGATATTAGACAGCCAGAAACAGGAGTTCAGTTGTTGACAGCTTACTCCAGTCCCCCTCCCCTCCCCCAAAGGGTGTCAAGAAAAGCACTATAACATAAACGCAATCGTTCATCATCATCATCATCATCATCATTCTTCCTCGCCTGCTTGGCCTCCGTGTCGGCTTTGCTCATGTCGTTCTTGCAGGTCATCATCTGTCCGGCCAGCGTGGCTTCCTCTCCGTCCTCGTTGGAGGACAGGCCGGCCGACACGGCCCTGAAGTGCTGCTGAGCCGCCAGCAGGGCGGCGCTGTCCTCCTGGCCCTCCTCCTGCACCGCCCGCAGCCCCTCACACACCTTAGACACCTCCGCCTCCTTCACCACCAGCATCTTCTTGTCCTGAGGAGGAGGAGGGGGAGTAAGAGGGGGAGAGAGGGAGCAGGAGGGGTGAGGAAGAAGTGTAGCGGGGCAAAAGGAGAGGAAAGAGAGGGAAAGCAAGAGGGAGGGAGAGAGAGGGGAAGACGGAGGGTGAAAGGGAGTAAAAAGATGGACCAACTATGAAGAAAGAGTTCTTGCTTATTAATTAATATATATACTAAATATAATTAACATCCCAATTAAGAACTTAAATAATTGTATTATATTATTTATAATATTATTCATAATCTAAGCGAGACTACTATTATTAATTATTATTATTATAATTATAATAATCTAAGGCAGACTATTATTATTATTATAATAATCTAAGGCAGACTATGATATTATTATTATTATTATTATTATGATTATGATAGTAATCTAAGGCAGACTATATTATATTATTATTATGATTATTATTATAGTAATCTAAGGCAGACTATTATATTATTATTATTATTATTATTATTATTATTATTATTATTATTATTATAAAAATCTAAGGCAGACTATTTATATTATTATTATTATTATTATGATTATTATTATAGTAATCTAAGGCAGACTATATATTATTATTATTATTATTATTATTATTTGTTCTTCTACATATATTATCTTTTGTCCTCCTATATATTATTATTATTATGATTATTATTATTATTATTATTATTATTATTATTATTATTATTATTATTATATTATTATAAAAATCTAAGGCAGACTATTATATTATTATTATTATTATTATTATTATTGTAGTAATCTAAGGCAGACTGGTCACCTCTTCCATGCTCCTGAGCAGCTCCTTCCTCTTCTTGCCCTCGTCTTTGAGGTTCTGTTTCTTCAGGTCCAGGGCGCTCTGGGCTTTGGTGTCCAGACGCTGCACGTCAGACAAGGCCTCCTCCAGGGACTTCAACACGCCTCCCACCTCCTGTGCACACACGCACCCAGACAAAGAGTGGAGGTTGGCAAAAATGTAATCATCAAAACCTTTTTGTTTTTTTTTACATTGAATCCATTCCTAGTCTGGTAACCTTTCAGTCCAGGGTCCAGTACCCTGTGCTTTTGTCCATCACTTCTTTCTTTCTACTCTCCTATATCAATTCTCTCTGTTCCTGTCCCTCCCCTCCTCCCTCTGTACCTTGTCCCTCTTCTTCTGCAGCTCCTGGATCTCGGAGGAGAGCTCCTGGACGTGGCGTTCGTTGTCGGCCATGCTGGCCTGCAGCTGGGCGATGGCGTCCTGCATGCCCTTCAGGTCGTCAGCGGACTTCAGCTTGGTCTCCTCGGCGCACACAAACAGCCAGGCCACGTAGAGGCGGGACAGGTGCTCGATCTCACGCATCAGCTTCTGGTACTCCAGGTAGGACGAGCGCTCCTAGGAGGGAGGAGATAGAGTTTACAAGAAGGGAAATATCTGTTCAGTACAGAAAACACAACTCAATCACATGTATTGTGTTATGGATACTTTTAGGTGATTGGGGAGGGAGGGGGATAGTTTTAAACATGCTGGGGCACCAGCTACTTTTAGGGGATTATAGAATCAAACACTTAAGTAAAGGAGTCTTTTTATCATGCAGCGCAGCATAAAAATGATTTGTAAAAGTAAAAATTAAGTAATAATAATGTGGCAGTTTATCAACTGTCTTTACTTCTTTCAGTTTTTGCATGGTCGGGGTAATCTCCTCATTCAGGATCTGGAAAAAAACAAAACAGAAACAAACAGTCTAATATCGATACATCATTCAGTTCAATACAGTGAATTATGACTTCCAAAATGGCTGTCATACTGTCTGGATCTCCTTGAGCTTGGCCTCTTTCTTCTCGATGGTCTTTTGAGCGCCAATCTTCTTGCACTCATACATCCTGGTGCCCGCCGCCTCCTCAATCATGGCAAGGATCTACAGATGAGAGGAGAAAAGTTCATAGGCAAGTCATTGGAGAGTGTACTAGGTGTGTGCAAAGAATGCGTGATTTTAAGTGTTTGTGTGTGTGTGTGTGTGTGTGTGTGTGTGTGTGTGTGTGTTTTACCTCAGGTGGCTTCATATTCAGAACTTTGGTGATCCTTCCCTATAAAGCGCAATAGAAAAAGCACCATAGACATATTATAATGCTTCACGTATGCCTTTCTAGCAAGTATAATCTCAATTTAAACAACAAAGGTTCGTTAAAAGCAATGCATTTCATTATGAAACTGTAGAGAGTATTCCAGGAACACAACTACTACTAATTAGACTTGCATTATGCTCCCCTTCAGTGGTGACCCCCCAGCTCACCTGCATGATCAGGAAATGTGGGTTGTTGACATTGAGTCCCACGGAGCAAAACAAGTCTTGGACCCTGGTGTTGTTAGCATTCACGCCATTGATCAGATACTTGTTCTTGCCCCCTATCACCACCTGGATCGAGGAAAATATTATGTTTAAATGCTTAGTTTTACATTTGTTGTGGTACTACCAAGCTCACTGACACTGTCAATTCACTGTGTAATTTCAATATAATATTTGGAATTGTAATATTTAAGTTACGTCTTTATGTTGAAGACTGCCTGCACGGCATAGTTGATTCATCCCCAATGCAGTCACCAACAGCAGGCATATGTTTCCGCAAAGTCAGATATGTAACATTTCTCACCTGATGCAACCTAGTCAGTTACAGCTGTATACGAGATATAGCTCACCTGTCTAGTGACAGTGATTTCATCGTGGGTTTCGAACCCGAGAGGGCTTTGGCTTTTGTTCGAGTTGTCAAAGGTAATAGAAACCGTTGCTTTGGTGATGCCAGCCTGTCCATTTTTGTACACCAAGTCCTGGAGGTTGGATGCCCGCACCTGTAACGAAAGGCGATTGTTAGCGGCTGCAAAGTCATGTTTTTCTAGCTAGCCAACGTTAGGCGTTATCAAGTTATCTAACGTTAGATAGCATTGACGCATTGTTAGCTTTGCGCAAGTTTAACAATATGTATATTAAGTTAAAGTATTTAAGTACGTACATGAGACAGATTTGTGATACCAAGTAGAAAGCAGATGGAGTCCAAAATATTGGATTTGCCACTTCCGTTCAGTCCAGTGATTGCATTGAACAGCGGGTCAAATCCGTTGATTTCTGTCCTCTGAGCGTAGGATTTGAATCCGTCAACAATAATAGATTTGATGTGCATATTTCCACCGTCCTTTGTATACTATTTTCCAATCAGAAGTTTTTGATTAAAATATAAAATATCAAAGAAATCAATACACTGGCTCTCTCGCTAGTGTCCTGTACTGTCAACAACTGAACGTGTGGTCTTTCTCTTCAAACTTGAATTTTGGCGCCAGGTAGGCTGCCGCTATCTTTCCCAAAATATTTCTGCGTGACAAATGTAATTGAAATAAGAATTTTAAAAGAAAGTACGCGCATCGCAAACTTATTTTGACACAAAAATAGTTTAGTTACTCTGGAATGTGCATACAATAATACTGGGATTATATATATTGTTTCGTTATTCTTGGTCAGGCGACGTTTTAGGCTACTAAAAACATCCTGACGTCACTTGGCACTTTATAGGCCTTATCGCCACCTGTGGGTCGTATGAATCCATTGTTGAATAAATAACACAATTATGAACTTCAGCCCAGGCTAGTTATCCAAATCAGTTTTATTCAGTTAAAACTTTAAGATATTTCTATACTATTTCAAATTCACATACGTAGGTTATTATCTGGTATATTCACAGTTGTTGGCTCATTAAGTTAAAACATTATCTAACCTAAAATTGGCAGTGATCATAAACTTGAACCAATAAGATTATATATTTTACAGTATATATTCTGTTTTATCATCAATTATCAATCAAAAATAATCACACCAACAGAGCACAACCAAGTTTACATTAGGATAACAGATGTGGGCACAAAGACTCAAACCTCAAAACATGCAAGCATACAGTCACAAATCCTCTCTTTACCTGCACAGAGATTCACACACACATACACGCACACAGATGCGCTCACACTCACAAGCATAAACATACATCCTAATCCAGGGGCACGGGACAGAGAGACAGGCAGACCAGGTTGGCTGCATAGAAACAGATTTGCATGAGAACGACGCAGTCTCCTCGGTTGGTGTAGAAGGAGCTGGGCTTAATGTAGGCCCAGTCAAAGTTCCTCATCGTCAGGGACCTCTGGTAATTGCGTTAGATAAAGTACAAGTATGTTATACAAATCTACTATTTGCACTTACAATGAAGCAGACGCGTTCAATTGTCATTGTGTAGGCGCATGTCGGATCAAGCTCTGATTGTCTGAAGTAAAAATGGATTTTAAACTGTCATAACAATTTTGGTAATAATACGTTTTAATTTGTTTAGTATTATTCAGAGCAAATGTTAAAAAGGGATTTATGTACAGTGAAGTGAAAGAAAATTGTCAATATATTTCTACCAGCGGACGAGTAAAACCTTCTCTACCTGGCAGTATTTGTCGCTCAAGTTCAGCAGGGTACGGGCCAGGCAGTACTTAGCGGAGCAGCTGGTGGCCGTGACCAAACGGACCTTATCAAAGTGCATCAGGAAACATGGGTCGTCCTGGTTAAAGGAGACGGACAGACAGACGAGCAGACGAATGGAGACATATGGGTCATGTGACGTGAAAATATGAACTGATATTAACCTATTGTGGAGCTCTACCAGAGATGCACCCTATAAGCTTCATCAGTGTGTTATGATAACTCAGCTCTGCAATGATACTCTGCTGTGCTTCTGGTGAGCTCAGGGGAGGGATAAGCTGCTGTACTTGATGGTTAGCTCACCGCATCAGGGTCTCGTCCATCTAGGAGTTTCATGTCCTTTAAAAGCCACACCTCTGTCCTCTTGTAAGAATCTTCCAGACCGGGACGCTGGCAGTGGGGCAGTTTTTTCTTTTTCTGAGTTCCAGAATCAGCGGATGCCTGAGCCTTCAGAGAATTCACTATACAGACATGGATCTCTTTCTTTTTGGACACTGCGGTGCCAGCATAGGGGTGAAGAAGAGGGGGCAAAGGGGGGCAGGGAGGAAAAACAACAACAGCGATAGAGATGTTTTTATCCCAAAGGCCAAAAGCAGATGCAGTGCAGCATTGCCAAGATGGTTAGTAGTAAAAGTAGAGTGAAGTGGGAGTGAGGCGCTGCACAGCTCATATAAGACAGTGTCAAACTGCTCTAGCTTGGCTGTATGACACGGCAAAACAACAGAAGGACATCCAAACAAGTTCAGCAGGGAAATTCAAAATCATAATGGAACAAGCAGTCATTATAAATAATTGTTTTTATTTTTACCATCTCCCTTAGAATGTAAAATATTTATAATGCATGCAAAAAGAAAGTAAAACATCTTTGGAAATGGAAAGAAAGTAACATTTACCTGAGACACAGAGAAAATGTCTTCCATCCGACGGCTCCACAATTTCTATAAAGTCCTCCAGTTTCTCTCCCTTGGGCCGAAACAACACCTTCTGCATCTCCGCCTTAAGCAGCGATGACATTTCTGGAGAGAGTGATGAAGAAGATGACAATAGTGGAAAAAGAGGGATGGAGAGAGGGAGGGGTTGACTACTGGCCGGAGAGGGTGGCAGAAAGAAATGACGATGCTATGAAGGCTGGTGAGAGAGAGAGTATAGGGGGAAAGATCCAGGACAGACTGATCGTCAACGTGAAACAAAAGATGGATGGAAGACAAACAGAGCACCACTAATGTATGAGGTTAGAAGGAGCGTTCAAAAGTTCAAGAGTGGTGGTGAAGATTCCAGTGGAGATAAATCTTGAAAGTATGTGGTATCTGAGCTCTCATACAAGCAAACACACACACACACACACACACACACACACACACACACACACACACACACACCCATACACATGCATTCACATACATTTCTCTCTCTTGCAGTCTTGCTCGTACACTCTCTTTTCATATACACCACTTTCCATACACACCACTTTCACCGCTCTTTCTCTCTCTCACACACACACACACACACTGTACACACACACCGTACCCACACTGCGCACACACACACACACACACACACACACACACACACACACACACACACACACACACACACACACACATTGCTGTAGTCCCGGCACTAAATCCCTGACGACCCATGCATCCATCCTTCATTAGGATATGGTCTTCATACCAACTGCCCCCAGGGGGACTACGTCCAGCAATCAACGTTCCATCCTCCCTTCATGTTGCCCTGTTGAAGCATCAATTAAACCCCATTATGGTTTCCTCAGACTGGATGAACCCGTTCTGTTTTGGCAGCGTGCAACATTTGTTCCATTAGATTTGTGAACAGATCCTTTATCTTTAGTAAATGTATGTAGGACACAGACCAAGATACACAGATGGGCAATACATGTACTTCAGTCTCTCTCTCTCTCTCTCTCTCTCTCTCTCTCTCTCTCTCTCTCTCTCTCTCTCTCTCTCTCTCTCTCTCTCTCTCTCTCTCTCTCTCTCTCTCTCTCTCTCTCTCTCTCTCTCTCTCTCTCTCTCACACACACACTCCCAAATGCTTGGAACACTTTAACTTACTCTCACAGACACAGTCACACACTGTTGGCAAGCTCTCTAATTTCCATCCATTCTAATGTCTCTATCACCCACACGCTAACACTTAGCAATCTATTTCTCTGTTTCCAGAGCACACACACACACACATGGACACACACGGACACACACAGGCTACCTTAGACTGTAGCACGATACCTAATAATTGTCGCTGATTAAATGTTGTTTGTTGTAGGGGGAGAGGATGTCCCTCAGCACTCTCCCGGTTTCCATTATCCGACAGTAATTTCATTTTCTAGCCCTGAGACAGGTTCAGAGAAGCACTTATGTGGAGACAAAGACATTGGACTTAGGAGTTGAAGTCAAGAAAACTATATGGATGTATTGATAAATATGTAGATATATTAAATTCCCGATAATTAAACTTCTGTGTTTATCGCTATTCATTGCAGATGTGTGGTGAGGAATTGTTGACTTTCACAAAGTGAGGAAAACAGTTATTTTTTTTAACCAAGGGCTATAGGACTTATGGATTCGTTGGCTGGGAAAATGTGTGGTTCCATTAGATTTGTCACATTTGTGAAAACAAAGACGGGCAGTTTTCAGAGCTAAGTGGTCCACTGACCGCTGTTGGGATGTTGACGGGTTTTTTTTTTATGGAAAAGCTCTTTAGGGCTGCAATGGAAAGATGGGAGGAGGGATTTGTGTGGGGATGTGCTCGGAGTGGAGTGGGGTTGAATATGTTGAATCTTGTTAATAACAGATGATGACCATATCATTCCTATTGACCTTTGATCGCATTGTCTGAACCATGAAGGATATGGAGTGTTGCTTTCAAGACAATTGTGTGGTGCGTGACATTTTAGTGTGTGTGTGTGTGTGTGTGTGTGTGTGTGTGTGTGTGTGTGTGTGTTAGTGTGTGTCTGGCTGCATGCATGTGTGTGCTTGTTTGTATGTTATGGAGGGTGGAAGGGTACACCTAAGTTCTTGTTAGCAATTTAATGTAGGTGTTTTTCTGTTTAGAAGTTGTTTAGAATTGTCATTCCAGGGATGTACTTTACAGCACTATTATGATGTCACTGTACTTTCATTAGGATTTGTAAGTAAACATGTTTTTGATGTTTTGTGAGTATTCACATTCATCAAGCACATACCCGGCAGAGGTTTATAAAAAGATGGAGGTGAGTGGCTATAAAAAGTAGTCTGTAAATTGTTATGCAATTGTTTTGTTGTGAGCTGGACACAGAAGGGCGAATGGGACAGCAAGATATGATACTAGCTCTGCAATCAGTCAGGATTTGCTTCCAGCTCAGGTCTAATCTGCTCTGCAATCAGGCATGATAAAATCCTTAAGAAAAATGGTGGTTTACATTTTCCCTTAAAATTATTCCACAGAGGGAAAATTGCTTTAGATTGTTTTTCACATTTGCATTCCTTAAAGTCAGCTGAGGCTGCTTATGTCTTTCTCCATACCCACATGTTTGAACAGAAACCCAATCAAAGAGACAAAGAGAGGACTCCTACGAAATTGAAAGATGAGGATCACATCCAAGGTACATAGCAAGGCAACAGTTAAACATACTTATTTTTGCTTTCAGTATTGTGATTACCAAAGCAGGCCATAGACCTGTGTTTAAAACTAGCATCACAACCATTCATTGATTTCTTCTGCTTTTTGTAGGTCTACCTGTGACTGTCCAATATGCCCCAACTCCAACTTTGGTTGACTGTGGATTCGACATTGAGATGCTTGAACTACAAGAGGTCACCGTAGGGTCGGAGGACTCTGAGGAGGAGAAAGTGGAAGTGGGCCAGTTCCAGGAAGAGGAAGAAAAAGAAGAGGAGAAGGGAGAAAAGACAGAGAAAGAACTGGTTTTACAGGAAATAAGAGGGGAAATCATTTTTACACGAGAGGTTCAAGAGGAAGATGAGAACAGAGAGAGTAACCAAGAGGATGTTGAGGGGGAAGAGGTGGAAGAGTATGTGTGTGTGTGGGTTAAAGAGAAAGAAGGGAACGAGGACAGAAACTATGGAGAAGAATGGGCGGGACAAAATGAATGGTGGCAAGTGTTAAAGGGGGAAAAGGATGAGGAGGACGTGTTTTGGCTGAGGGAGGTGGAGGAACAACTGGAGGGTTTTTACTGTGAGGCCAGAGAAAAGGCGGAGAGAGGAGTGCCTGAAGGCAGGGAGCGCACTCAAAGAGAAGACAAAGAGATAGTTGTGAGAAAGAGTTTAAAGAGGCGGAGAAGGAAAACAAAGAAAAAGAGGAGAGTCAATAAAAAGGAGAAAATCTGTGAAGATGAAAAGCAAAACGACGAAGAAGATGAAAATGGGGAAAGCAATGACTGTGCAGCCGTAGAGAACAAACATTGTGATACTGATGAAGAGCAACAGCAATATAACTTGAATGAAAAAGATAAGACAAAGAAAGTCGATACAGAGGAGAACAAAAAGGAGAAAAATGCAGACAATGCCACAGATTGTGAAAAAGATTTGTATGAAGAAAAGGAGCATTACAATTTGAATGAGAAAAATAACGATGAGGAAGCCAACAGAGAGGATATCCGAGAGGAGAAAAGGGAAGAAGAACAGGAGGTGGAGAGGAATGACACGGCGAGGAACGACAAATCAGACCCTGAAAAGGAGGATGGTGAAAATGACTCGGGAGAAGAGAGGGGGGACAGTAAGTTAGAGGACAGCACCAGCGAAGAAGAGGTGAACTGGGAGAACGAACATGAAAAAGAGACGGATAAGGGAGAAAGACTGGAAGAGGGTGACAGCCCGAGAGAGGAGGAAGAGGAGGAGGAGGAGGGCTGGAGCAGATATGGAGAGCTGAGAGACTACAACCCCCAGGATGGAGAGTGGCCGCTGGAGGATTTAGACAGGCAGGACGAGGAGGACGAGGAGGACGAGGAGGCCTTTTATCATCCCAGGTAGAAACAGAGAACCAGAACAAATGATTACATTGACAGTCATCTTTTTTTGTTGTATTGTTAGTTTCTTTCTCCAGATTGAACTGATAGTCCAGAAACACAAACAATATTATTTCATCTTTTTTTAAGTAGGGTGTATGCCAAAACATTTTTTCTGAATCTTCACTCATCTTTTACAGTGACTTGGACCTGAGCCTTGAGCAATGAATCTGTTCCTATGTGTTACTATTATATATTTCTATATTTTTCTGTTACCCCTGAATGTATCTCGGGTATGGGAAAGAAGCGGCAAAAGAGGCTGAGAACAAACTAGTTTGTAGTGTTATGATGTACCCGGGTTAAAACTGACATCATATTGACGGCACATCCAGATGATGTGTGATCGTCCAGAGTGCCGTAATGCGGCTGAGACGTTCTTTCATCTTAGATTTTCCCTGCAGTTTCGGTCACACCATTGCTAATTGCTACATTAGTATAATTAATAGAAAACTATAAAAATTGTTTTTGTTTTCAGTTGCACTTGGCATACAATTTGAAGAAAAAGTGTAATGAAATAAAGGTTCATGATTATATTATATTGTATCAATTATTAAATTATACAATTATTTTCTTATATTAATTATTATATTGTATCAATTTTTATATTATACAATTATTTTATTATATAAATTATTATATTGTATCAATTATTATATTATACAATTATTTTATTCATTATATTCTACAATTATTTAATTATATAAATTATTACATTATATTATATTAATTAGATCATATCATATCATATCATATCATATCATATTAAATCATATCATATTATATCATATTATATTCCATTCCTCTCCACTCATTTTTCCCGTTGCCTGTTTGGGGGTGTATGGTTAAGCTTGGGCTGGCTAGGGGGAGACAGAGTCAGAGTGAAGGGGAGTTTACAGACGTTTGGCCAGCTCAGAGGGATCAGAGCAGAGCAGTACGTCAGGGAGGTGACCTGTGCCCCGCCCGGGGTCAGAGTAGTGCTCTTCCTCTACAAGAACGGGTGAGTTTGTTTGATAGGAGTGTAGAATAATCACAGATATATAGTGTAGAGGGATTACATCCCATACTATACATATGAGATTGTGTGTCAGATGAGAAGAGAAGGTGCTGTTTGTGCTTCAGCTTTCTCCACACACAGTGGCACAGGGAGACAATGTTGCTGTTCAACCATATGGTGCCTCTGTTGTTGAATGTATAGTCTCTCAGTGTTTTGGTGTTATGGGTTTTAGAATGCCACAGATCTATTCTATTCTCCTCTTCGTCTAGTCAGGGCTCTTCCGCAGTAATTAGTAACCCCACCCCCCTCTAATCATTCTTGCACAAACACCGTTCACAAAAACACTTGCACAACACCGTTCTCCCTCTCTGCTTCCATCACTTCTCCCTCCTCTCTATGACTCTCTCTGTCTCTCTTTTCTTTTTCTTTCCACAGTGTACCGATGTGCCATCTCCTTGAAAACCACCTGAGCCGCCTGGCCCCCAAGTTCCCCGAGACCAAGTTCCTGCGCATCCCGGCCCGAGAGTGTGTGCCCAACTACCCCGACAGCCACCTGCCCACCGTGTTCATCTACACCACGGGTAGCCTCGTAGCCAGCCTCATTGGGGAGTGGCAGTGCGGGGGCAAGAACGTCCTGGAGGAAGGTATAGAAGAAGAAGAAAACACTGACACCAGGATGGATACATAAAGAGAGAGTGAGAGAGAGAGAGAGAGAGAGACATAGAGAGAGAGAGAGTGAGTGAGAGAGAGAGAGAGAGAGAGAGAGAGAGAGAGAGAGAGAGAGAGAGAGAGAGAGAGAGAGAGAGAGAGAGAGAGAGAGAGAGAGAGACAGGCAGGCAGGCAGGCAGGCAGGCAGACAGGCAGGCAGGCAGGCAGGCAGACAGGCAGGCAGGCAGGCAGGCAGGCAGGCAGGCAGGCAGGCACTTGACATTGATCTTTAACCTCTGTCTCTGCTTCCTCCTCCAGAGCTGAAGTGGACTCTTGCCACCTCCGGGGCGTTTATAATTGACAGCTATGCTGACCTATACCAGGACGGCACACCCAGCACCAGCCTCTCCACTGATGATTACAGCGACTGTAGTGAACAGAGTGACGGTGACCATAGCGACAGTGACTGTAGTAGTGAGGACAGCGAACGCAACGAAAGTTACCACAGTCATAGCAACTGTAGCTGTAGCAACAGCGGAGACGATGACAGCGACCAGAACAACCACAGAAGCCTTATTGACAGTGACGCTAGTGATTACAGTGACAGTAACCAAGGTGACCAACTTGAGGATCATTCTGACCTGCATTAGTGTGACCAGCGTCATACGTAGGCTATGTGTTGTGAATGCCTTTAGTACATTTGTAAACTTTAACGGTGTCTTATAATAATTAGTTTATGATGTTACTATTAAAGATTTTCAAGTCAGTCCTATTTTTTTTTCAACTTTTAAGACGTTGTTAAAGCTGAAATATTCACTTAACATTAAAGATGTATGATCACGGAACATTGCAGCTGTATGATTACTGAACATTGAATTACATTTAAAAAGTTGTTTATCGCCACACTGACCTTTGCACAATTGGTAGGTAGCCTATAAAACGACTCTTTCTCTCCTTGTCCATATGGATCAACAGATCTATTCTTAAAAACAGACTTACTGTTATGAACCAAACAGAGTAAAATACACGTTAGTTCACTTGGGGCGACAGAAGAATTGGCTTGAGAATTTGAAAGGACTTATTAAACGAAATGCTTTATTAGTTAAGAATCCTATTGTTTTGTTAAGTGTGCCATCTGTTGGTGAAGGAGTTGTACTGTAACACCGTTTTATACATTTTCTGATAAGATAGAAAAACATAATCAGATGGGTATCAAACCATTGCCGATTCATAACACTGGGTGTAATTTAAATATTTAAATTTGGAATTACTTTTTTACAAATATATTTGTTTGAAACATTACTTTAAAACATTTCATACAGTTTATGCTCTTACGTTTTTTGTTGTCTGAATCGGATTGTCCGCATGTCGTTTTTAAACTTTCAAAGGAAAATATTTGAAGGAACATTGGCAGCTCAGTCTAAAGTAGCCAACATTATGTGCGTAACTAGCTATAACATAGGGGGAATCGTTGTTGGTGGCAACGTGTGTAAACGAAAATGTTCGCGTCTGCCTTACATTCCAATAGCTCCTTTAGCAAGAACAATATCCTAACTCTGATTTCAGAAATACCCGCACTCTGGTAACACGTTCCATTGAATATAAGGGCTTTTACGAAGATGATGGAGATTATCATGATGATCTGTTGCAATTTGCGTGGCCCCCGGCTTAAATCTATTGAACTTTAGGGGAGAAAAGTAGACAAACGTCATAAAAAACACATGAAACTGTATAAATTCTTTGTTAACTCAAAATACCTTCACATTGCATAATACTCCATTTTTGTTTAATCATCTACGAGTTCCAACCAACTCATGTTCTCCATTTCTTATCTTTCTTAATATGTAGGCTTTATATAAAAAGGTTGCGATTCCCCAACTCTCGTATCGACAAGCTAGAGCAGAGTTCCAAGGTGTTTTTCGTGCATAATAATATTAGATATTGCGCCGGTCTACTTTGTCTCCATTGCGCATGACTGTACTAGAAGTAGGCCTCCTGTTTTTCTCCCCTACCCAGAGTCCGCCCCCCCGATGCAACCTCCTAATAAGCAAAACACGAAGCCTGAAACCGAGAAATCGAGACGGTAAGCAATTTAAAATGATTAAAATGCTACTACCAGCTTTACCGGTTAAATCAAAGTAGCACAGTGATCAAGTCTGAATGGTTTAAGCGCAGAAGCGATCTGCCTGCAGTAAAAGCTCTAGACCTGTTTCCGCACGCTCGAGGGAGAGCAAGGCCCAGTGACCCACATTTGGAGCTCTGTATGTGTGTGAGCGTGTGAAACTATGCCAATGTGTGTGTGCTTGTACGGGAGTATACGTGTATACATCTGCCACGAAAATATTTCTGGCATATTATGTTGTAGACACTGAAAGCTGACTTATACCTTTTTTTGCGATTGAATCAGGGTAAAGTTACAATAGCGGTGATCGCAAAATTTTGTGTTTTATTGCGGGATACATATACATTACGTAAATGTCAGTGTGGTTGCTTGACGGCTCGGGGCTAATACGGTAAGGATATCTACATGTCACCAAAGAAAATACAGTTACCTTGCTGTACACATCCTAGGATGTTCTTCAATAATTGGAGTACATTTTACGCTCTGTGCTGGTAAGTGGGTCAGTGGGTTCCCTGGCCGATTTTTACAGCTAGCATATTGTTTTCTCTTCCCTGATAGGCTCCCTAGTTGTATAATCACCACCTGTGGCTCTTTGCCTTGCGAGACAACTTACCAAATATTTGTGCTGCTGCATAACTATAACCAGCTGTATTGCAAGGTAATCATAGGGCAGTAGGCAATAACAACACACTTACTGTCCCAGTTATTTCGAATTGTATGTGCTAGATCTGTCAATGCCTGGCTACAGCAAAGTCAGCGGAGGAAGAGTGATCTCAGTCGCAGGGTATTTTCTTGAAAGGTTTTATAGTAGCTCCAGTTCACTGTTTTAAACGCGATCCCCGGTATAGATTATTATTATTTAAAAAAAAAAATTGCAACTGTCAATCGTTGTACGATCGCATCGCTGGCTATTCATTTGCATACATTATGGTAGCGCTGTGACCAGCTGGCATATTTCTGGCATATTATGTTGTAGACACTGAAAGGTGACTTATACCTTTTATACCTCGGCTTGGTGTGCGAGTGTTTATCAGACAGTGTTTGCTTCTGTCTTTTGCAGGTTTGGAGTTCTGGTAACGTCAGCGTGCTTTCTATTAATTAGCCATCTGACCTGACTTGAGTCATGGCTACTTCAAATATTTACTTGTATGGGAGTATTATCGTGATTGTTATTTTTCTGCATGAACCACACACAACCTTTTCATGCCTTTTTATCCCATGTCACTATTATGAACTATGCCAGATAGTTTTTTGTGCCTATATTTATTTGAATCATATTTGGAATTCTATTTTATGTTATTCTTGGATTTGCTTGCGAGTTTTGTTTCCTATAAATAATTTTCTTTAAGTTTGTCGACTAGAAAAATATATTTCCGTCGCACTACTAGTAGTAGTTGCTGTAATAATAGTTAATGGTGCAGGATATTGATGTCCAAGGTGACATTGATTGTCAATGATTGTTTCTTTGTTCCTTTTATTATTATTATTATCATTATTATACAAATCCAAGTTAATAATATTTTTAAACTAGACAGATTTATTTATCAAGAGTAGGGCCTATGTGACCAAAGAATGCAACATTTTTGGAACATTCCATAAAGATCGATTTAAAATGTTATGTCAGCAACTGTCATAAAAGAATAGACTCAAGTGTGGGATATCTTAGTTCACTCTTTCAGTTAGAATTTTGATGCTGTTGGTAAAAGTATATATTTGCCCGTTTTTATTTTACTAAGCCTGTACTATGGTAGCAACGAATTCTCCCATTTTAAAGTGAACACCACATAAGGACATTTGGACTCAAGTTTAGGCCTACACTGACAACACCATGTCTAGAAAAGAGTTATATGAAATTAAATCCATTACTATTATTCTTTTTATAATTCACTATAAACTCAAAAGCACCACATACTGTATTATGGCGCTTTGTGTTTTTGCTAAAAACGTTTTCTATAAATATAGTAAGATTTTAATTTGCTTTGAAGTACTACTCAGAAATCAACCCTAATGTCAAAGGATCAGGATCCTCATTGCTACATCTCCGTTCACGTAACGTTCTGTCCTGCAGATTGACGGGAACACCATGTTCCGCCCTCAGTCAGGTCTCCATACCCTACCTTGATGACCCCCCGAGTGCACTTTGACCCCCTCTGGACGTTTTTGTGGCCCCCGTACAAAGGACCTGTAGCTGAAGGTGTGCCCTCAAGCTGCAGTGGGGTGAGCATTGACTGCATACGCGCACGCGCACGTGCGCACACACACACACACACACACACACACATATTCTCAGAAATATATATAAAAATGACTAAGTTTTGTTGTCCTATCTTGTGTTAAGAGTAAACGGATGTCCCTTAGTCGCAGCCTTGTTAAGATATTTCTAACATGATCAAAAATCAGGTAGCAGTGGCAATCGTGGGTGTGGCAGAATCTGGGCTGGACCAAATTTTGTTCTTGTGAAAATTTACTTTTTGTAGAAAGTTTTTATGTTCTGGATATGCTATCGTTGAGGCTCTTGCTTCAGCCACAGTGTGGCCATGCAATTCAAATCTGATACAGAAATGTTAATCGAAATACTTTAAAATAGATTGCGGAAAATTGCGTGGTTTTTTTTTGTTGGTCTAATTACTCGTCAATGACAATGCTTAATGACTACTGTTGGTAAAGCTACGTAGGCCGTTCAAGTTTTTAGTACAGACGTTTTTTTCTGTTTATAGATATTTACTTACTGTCAGATAATACATTTGTTTAAAATAAACTTCAAAAGGAATTCTTGGTGCACGTATTGCTGTAACCGTCTCTCTGCTTCCACCACGTTCCAGGGCTTTTCCAAATGCCTACCTCACGCCTAAAGAGCCAATCACTGCAGCTTCAACCCTGATTAGCTGCCACCATGACATCAAGTATAGGGTATGTACGTCTCTCTCTCTCGCTCGCTCTCTCTCTCTCACACACACACACACACACACACACACACACACACACGTACCAACACACAAACACGTTCACACAAACTATATTAAAATAGGCACGCTTTAACACTCAAAACACACGCACATACACATAACATACAAATATCTGGCATAGTATGTTTAAACACGTACACACAAACTGTATTAGGAATAGGCATGCTTCAACACTAAAAACTCTTACACACACACACCAACACACACATACACACACCTTCAGTGCTTCTCTGTCCATACTCCACCCACTCACTCTTGTTTTCTTTCACTCTGTTGCTTCCACCCTTCCTTATACAACACACACCAAGTCACTCTCATCCAGTCACTCCATGCCAGAGCTCTGTAAATAGACTCACGCTCAGCCTAGTGGAACCCTCCTCACCTGAGAAAACGTACGTCAGGAGTTATTTTTTTAACCCTGCATATCACCTTTCAAAAAGGAAGTGAGCACACTTGCACTCACACACACATTCACACAAACATATGAATCATGTGCTAAGGATTCAATGTACAATGAAAGTCCATCCAAGACGTAGGGATAATAGAGTTGTTACACTTGCCTAATAGAACACACACAAACAAACACACTCATATTTTGATATTGTCACCCTTCTTTCCTTCCCCAGGGACGATTCTTGTAGCATCTTTGATGGGTTGATGGAAGAAGACGAGAAGGACAAGGCCAAACGGTAAGAGTAATAACGATATTTCAGCCACAGCTTCTCAAAACGGATTTATTCTGTTATCCAATTGTATTATCATCAGTCTAGTATACCCAACATTCTAGAATCTTCTAATATTCACAGATTGTACGATTATGTTGTGTTCTATTCTCTGATGCCAGTATTCTTTGTTTACAGAGTGTCGCGTAACAAGTCGGAAAAGAAGCGGAGAGACCAGTTCAATGTTCTCATCAAGGAACTGGGCACCATGTTGCCAGGTAACTCTCGCAAGATGGACAAGTCCACCATCCTGCAAAAAAGCATCGACTTCCTGTGCAAGCACAAAGGTTCGAACTGGACCCTGAAAACCACCTTACCTCACTTCCTGTTTTGAAATAAAAGTGTGTTGTGTGAAAACTCATACAATTTAGCTTATTTACTTTTTCTAAACTGGACGAGCTGATTGAATGCAGTTCATAACAGAAATACACTGTCTTTCTCCGTCTTTTTCCTATCTCTTTCTCTCTCCCTTTGGCACTCTCTATCTCTCTCTTTCCTTCCTTCCGTGGCCAGAGATCGCAGCACAGTCTGAGTCCAGTGAGATCAGACAGGACTGGAAGCCACCGTTCCTGTGTAACCAGGAGTTCACCCAGCTCATGTTGGAGGTCAGTCCATGTTTGTTTGCACCACGTGACATCAGCGGGGTTTGGTTTCTAGTGCTGTCTTTTTGGACGCTGCTTTGAATCTTCTTCTCTTCGATAAGTGGGTCACATCTTTAGGTGGTAGATTGCTGTAATAGAAATTGCAATAGATATTGTGTTCTGCAAAACTATATTTCTTATTGAGATTTATTTGATTTGAATAATTACATTTCCAAAGAAATGTTTTTTTTTGTTCTAATTTATATGTTTTGAACACTGCACCTAAGTTAAAAGGTATCGATTTGAACCAAGGTATTATACTATTTCATATTATTGAATATAAACATTAAAACGTCAATGTACATTATTGAATATAAACATGAAAACATCAATGTACATTACATATTATTGAATATTAATATGATAACCTCAATGTACATATTATTGAATA
This sequence comes from Galaxias olidus, assembly GCA_026901105.3. Classification (NCBI taxonomy): domain Eukaryota; kingdom Metazoa; phylum Chordata; class Actinopteri; order Galaxiiformes; family Galaxiidae; genus Galaxias; species Galaxias olidus. The sequence goes on along the minus strand of JAPMUY010001566.1, from coordinate 20,131 downwards.
TTAACATGAAAACCTCAACGTACATTACATATTATTTAATATAAACATGAAAACCTCAGCGTACACATGTTGTGCTTCCAGGCTTTGGACGGATTCTTCATAGCGATGATGACAGATGGGAACATAATCTATGTGTCGGAGAGTGTCACATCCCTCCTAGAGCACCTGCCAGTACGTACAGACTACAGACCAGTCACATCCAGTCAAACACACTGCAGGAGAAGAACTCGCCAAGAAAAGTGCAGCAAATGCAAATACACTGTTATCGAGGACGAGAAAGCTGAACGTGTATTCTTACACATTGATCTGTGTGTCTGTGTGTCTGTGTGTGTGTGTGTGTGTGTGTGTGTGTCTGTGTGTGTGTCTGTGTGTCTGTGTGTGTGCGTGCTTGCGTGCGTGCGTGCGTGCGTGCTTGCGTGCGTGCGTGCGTGTGTGTGTGTCCTCAGTCGGACCTGGTAGACCAGAACCTGCTAAACTTCCTGCCCATGGGGGAACACTCGGATGTGTACAAGACTCTGTCCTCCACTCCCCCCGAACCCGACAGCTTAGGCCCCGACTACCTCAAGAGTGAGTAGCAGCCCATCGCATCACTCTGCACTAAGAAAGGTTGGAGGACCAGCCAATCACATCACTGTGTATCAGAAACTGACCAATCGGACAGCTCTATCTCTGGTTTAACCACAGCATCAAAACAAGACATTCCACGCTGTAGTAGTGGTTGATCACATCACATCGTCCCGGGTGCTAACCAATGAGAAACTCTTATACTCAGTCTTACATTGTCAGACTTTGACTTAAACATACAATAAAAAAAACTAGGAGCTTTCCATGTTGTATAAATCTGTTAAGGTTTTTTTTTTTTTGTTACCTCTTGAGTCTAGTTTATGAGACTGTGTGTGTGTGTGTGTGTTCCATTCAGCTAAGGACCAGCTGGAGTTCTGTTGCCACGTCCTCCGAGGCTCCATCGACCCCAAGGAGCCGCCGGTCTACGAGTACGTCAAGTTCATCGGCAACTTCAAGTCCCTCAGTGAAGGTGCCCAAGCCTAGTACATTACGTTACATTACATTACGTTACGTTACATTACGTAAGTCATTTATCAAGGTGCCAAAGCCATAAGCCATTCATAAGTAGTAGCAGTAACAAACTAGGGAAAGATTATCTTCTTTTTAGGTGGTAAGTATCCCTGCAGAGTCGGCATTAAAAGCTTGCAGGAATAGGTAATAGGGACAGGGATTTCTCTCAGCTTAATAACAACATTTTTTTTTCTTAAATATCTGGCCGTGCCGAGAGCGGATATAGAGAGGGGTGGCTCTGAGACGTCATTGCTCACCGTTAAGCCTTCTGGAGGTGTTGTGGGCTCAAATTAACTAAACAGCCGGGATGGAGGGTGCCCACTTGAAAACCCCAATGACATATCTGCTCTCAACCCAAGTCCATTCTAAAATATTGTCTTTTGAAGTGCTCATCTTGGAGTATGGCATAATGGATATTATAACATCCTATCCTGTGTATATTGAAATGCCCGACATGACATTACGTAAGTAGCAGACACTTTTATCCAGCATTGTTTGGAGAGGCTGTTTAATAGTTTATATTCTGATTTGTGGTTAAATGTGATTACATTTACACAGGCTTTTATTTGAAGAGTTATTGTTTCTAGGGTGTTTCCTTCTGTCTTTATTGATGTAAGATTGATGGTGAATATAATGCAAGGGTATCTGCTCTCTAACTTTAAGAGGAGCCTTGTCTTTGCGACACTCTTCTTATTTTCTTTTACAACATTTATTGAATAAAAGTAACGTAAACAAAAGACAGTCCCTCTGCCCCGGTGTAGGACAGCTATGGTTTGTTTAGACGTTGATAGAGGAGATCATTTGGACTTTCTCCTGCGTCTCGTCCCTCTGCCCCGGTGTAGGACAGCTATGGTTTGTTGTTTAGACGTTGATAGAGGAGATCATTTGGACTTTCTCCTGCGTCTAGTTCCCCATGTGACCAGGAACGGCTTGGTGGGCGTCTTACAGCGATCTCTGGCGCCGGCCTTCGATGACCAGGTCTGCTTCGTAGCCACCGTACGCCTGGCTAAACCTCAGTTTATCAAGGTGAAACACACACACACACACACACACACACACACTGCATAGTGTAATATGTTAGCTCACTGCATTGGGATGACTATAACGTATATTACAAACTTTTTTTATCAGATATGATACCTTACAGAAATCCCATGTTATATGTGAGGTATACTGCCTGTAAATGTGTAAATCTTTACGGTCATAATAATTAGATATTTGTAAAAAATCTGTGTGTGTTGTATTCCAGGAGATGTGCACAGTGGAGGAACCCAATGAAGAGTTTACATCCAGACACAGTCTAGAGTGGAAGTTTCTGTTCCTGGACCACCGGTACACACACACACACACTAGCGTGTCGTCTCACTTAAACACTTAAAGCTTACACAGACACCACTTAAACAGTAACCCTTCAAACTATTTTTCTTTTCAAATCTGAAGCGATCTGTGAACAACTTGGTCTGCACTTGTTTTGTTTGCTGTGCTTATCTCTGCGCTTTAATGAGGTAATTTCCTGTTCCTAGGGCTCCACCAATCATAGGATACCTGCCATTTGAGGTGCTTGGAACGTCGGGGTATGACTATTACCATGTAGAGGACCTGGAGACACTGGCCAAGTGTCACGAGCAACGTGAGACACACACACACACAATCCTCAGATAACAAGAAAATATACACACCACAACAAACCAAAACAGAAACCACTCATGTACACTCACACAGGTACACAAGGTACAATAACACAAGGTTATTTTAAAGGGCACCTATTATGCTTTTTGGGGTTTTCCCTTTCCTTTAGTTTGTTATATCGCTTTTTGTGCATGTGAAAGGTCTGAAAAGTTACAAAGCCCATTGTTCATGCCAAAGGGAGCTACTCTCTCTCACAGAAAACACTGCTCCTGAACTGCCTGAAACGCCTCGTTATTGGTCCGGCGTTTTCTTCCGTAACTTATCTACGTCACTAAGTCACACATTTTAATAAGGTTTGGCACGCCCTCAACCAGAACCAGACACAGTGGAGGCCGGGTGGTTTCGCCATGTCGAGAAAACATTGTTTCCTCAGTGCTCCTCAGTGCGAAGGCAAATTCCCTTTGTTTGGCCAGCTGACCAATCAGAGCACTGGGCCTGTCAGGAGGGGGGGCCTTAAGGAGACAGGACCAAAAACAGAGCGTTTCAGACAGAGGGTGAATAGAGGGGCTGCAGACCCAGGCAGTTTGGAAAAAATTGTTATTGAACATTAAAACGCGTACACCTATTCTTGTAGAACTCCTAAATAAAGGTATGAACCTGAAAATTTGCATAATAGGACCCCTTTAAACTTCATTTTTCAGGTGTTTCACCAGAATCCAATTCAATTCCAATACTACTTTCTTGCATGACTTGTTACAGTCAACTGGACATGCGCGCGCGTGTGTGTGTATATATGTGTGTGTGTGGGGAAACTAATATGTCGCGTCTCCCTCTAGTGATGCAGTATGGAAAAGGGAAGTCTTGTTACTACCGTTTCTTAACCAAAGGACAGCAGTGGATCTGGCTTCAGACTCAGTACTACATCACCTACCACCAGTGGAACTCCAGGCCAGAGTTTATCGTCTGCACACACACCGTCGTCAGGTAGAACTCACTCACTCACTCACTTATTCACCCTCTCACTTATTCATGATGTAATGTCCTGTTCCAAAGGCTGCACCGATCATTTGATGTTTTCCAGTAGAGGTACTACTTATTTCTCTGTTTTGTGGGGGTTAAATAAATTCTTTGGGCCTTCTTGACCCTTTCTCCCTCCTCACTCATTCTCTGACTCCTGTTTCCTCTCCTCTGTCTCTTTCTTTCATTACTCTCCCCCTAGCTATGCGGAGGTGAGGGCGGAGCAGCGCAGGGAGCTGGGCATTGAGGAGTCTCCCCCTGAAGTCACTGTGGACAAGGTGAGAGAGAGAGAGAGAGAGAGAGAGAGAGACCAGATTCACATTATCTTAGGAATAACAAAATTATATAGTCATGAAATCATTTGTCGAATGCACACATTTGTTAACGAGAGAATAGGGTGATAATCCCAGTAAATGGAAATTTTCAAAGGAGTGTCTGAGATGTGCGTGTGGTTGTCTGGGTTCCCTCTCTGTTTTCCAGAGCCAGGACTCGTGTTCGGACTCTCAGCTAAACGCGTCTAGCCTGAAGGAGGCGCTAGAGCGCTTCGACCGCAGCTGCACGGCCTCCAGCACCTCCTCCCACAGCTACCACAAGTCCTCCTCGCACGTCTCCGACAACACCTGTACCTGTAAGAGAGAGCACACACACACACACACACACACACACACACACACACACCCTTGTTTTGCCTTTGAAATGAGGACCGGAAAGTCATTTTACTACACATTTGAATGGAAACAGTGCTTTTTACCCTCCTTGGCTTTAGCTTTTTGAATACTGTTTTATTGTTGAGACAAAAATGTCATACTTTTTTTGGGTATTCAATATATTGCCTTTATCATGAGAAACATGATTGTATTTCATACTAGGTATTTGAAAATAACCGTTAGCTTTTTATTGAAGAAACAATTATATGAAATTAGGACCAGTCATTTGGTCTTACAAAATGCCCTCACTTAATTATTAAAATGGCCTTTTTGTTCCTCACTAATATAGTAGGACAGGTACACACACACACACACACACACACACACACAGTCGTGGCCACTTGCCAGACCTCAACACCTCAGAAAGAGATCTCTGACTCATGGCCGGGTTCTGTCTCCGTAGCAACGGCCTCCAAGCTCCACATGGACACAGCCACGCCCCCTCGCAAGGCGTTGCCCTCCACAGTCGATATGACATCACAGAGGCGATCCTCCATCAGCAGCCAGGTGAGACCTTTTGGGTCAGAGATTACGACCTATGAAACCCTGCAATTCCAATTTTATGTTCCCTCGGATAAAATTACTGTGATAAAGATAACTATGGTCTATAAAATGATTCACACTACAGTACCCATACTGCCCTAAAACCTGTGTTCCATATTGTTTCCCTCCGTATTTGTAGTCCATGTGCTCACAGACTACAGGCCAGAGTGCGCCATCTATGATCATCCAGCAGCAGCACCAACAACAGCCACCACAGCAGCTCCAAGCTAGCGCACAGGTAAGTGTTAGGATGACGCACTATGATGCTATCGTAGATTCAATCATTTATTCTGTGGTCAAAGATTTAACCTCAGAGAGTAATCAACTAAACTTTTATACTAGCCTACGCGAGAACATGTCTGTTCCATAAGGTATCCCGGAATTCATCATTCATTCATTCTTTGGTAGTACTATGGTTTGTTACAGGGGTCCCCTTGGGTCCTCGTTCACTCTTCAGCTCAAAGGGGCCACACTCGAGTCATGTGATGAAGTTACTCAAATGTCTGACTCGCTTAATGGATGACTCAGGTGTAGGGGTGTCAGTCAGACTTAAAGGATGACTCAGGTGTAGGGATGTCAGTCAGACTTAAAGGATGACTCAGGTGTAGGGATGTCAGTCAGACTTAAAGGATGACTCAGGTGTAGGGATGTCAGTCAGACTTAAAGGATGACTCAGGTGTAGGGATGTCAGTCAGACTTAAAGGATGACTCAGGTGTAGGGATGTCAGTCAGACTTAAAAGATGACTCAGGTGTAGGGATGTCAGTCAGACTTAAAGGATGACTCAGGTGTAGGGATGTCAGTCAGACTTAAAAGATGACTCAGGTGTAGGGATGTCAGTCAGACTTAATGGATGACTCAGGTGTAGGGATGTCAGTCAGACTTAAAGGATGACTCAGGTGTAGGGATGTCACTCAGACATTCAAGCCTAGAGGGGGTTACAATTTTTTAAACTGACAGAGGTCATTTTCCAATGAGGCAATAAGGTGATCTTATCCAGTTGGCTAACCCATCAGAATGAGACTGACAACCCCCCCACCCCTCCACCCCTGCAGCCGGTGATGGAGTTCTCGGCACAGGTGAACGCCATGCAGCATCTGAAGGAGCAGCTGGAGCAGAGGACCAGGCTGATCCAGGCCAACATCCAGAGACAGCAGGACGAGCTGAGGGCCATCCAGGACCAGCTGCAGAGGGTGCAGACCCCCAACCTGCAGGGCATACAGGTGACACACACACACACACACACACACACACACACACACACACACACACACACACACAAAGGGGAACCTACACTTACAGTTTCCGAACACAGGTACACAGGGTGACCTACACAAACATTGGACAAGCATACTAATTAATAATGAATAATAATAACATTAGATCCCATACCAACACACTCGGGACACACACATTCACACATACATTTAGTGTGGCAAGATGTACAGTGTCATATGTTGAATTGATAGGACTTCCCATAGCGTGGGTGTGACTGACAGCTCTCGTTCCCTTGTCCGCAGATGTTTGTACAGCCGCCGGGCGGAGCTATGAACGTGCAGCTGCCGCAAATGGGGTCCCTCCAACAGACCACGACGTTGACCAATCAGATCCAGCAGACCGTATTAAGCCCCACCCACACGGGAGGTCAGCCACTCACCATCCAGCAGCAGGCTCTGCCCTCTCAGCAGCAGACCCTCCTACAGGTAGGACACACACACACACACACACACACACACACACACACACAAATTAGTACTATCCCTCTAAGCCCAGTTACATATGTTAACTCAAAAATGTGTTACCTTCTGTATGCTTATATTCCGCCCCTCTGACGTGTGTGTGTGTGTGTGTGTGTGTGTGTGTGTGTGTGTGTGTGTGTGTGTGTGTGTGTGCGCGTGCGCGCACAGCCCCAACAGCAACAGCAACAGGTCCAGCAGCAGCAGCAGCAGCAGCAGCAGCAGCAGCAGAGCCAGGCTCAGACACCGCTCTACAACACCATGATGATCTCTCAGCCAGGACAGGTAGGCAGGCGGCGACGGGTCACCATGGCGACCGTACCCTTTAGCCTCGTTGCCACCGCAGTGCCAGGGGGAGCTGATGGGTGCTCCACGGCACCTTTCTGTCCCCGCTGGCCAGTGGAGCACCCATCAGCCATCACGCTGGCCAGTGGAGCACCCATCAGCCATCACGCTGGCCAGTGGAGCACCCATCAGCCATCACGCTGGCCAGTGGAGCACCCATCAGCCATCACGCTGGCCAGTGGAGCACGGGATTGATAGAAAGACTGATCAACGTGAAGCCATCACACTGTGTAGTCATTGGTGGGCTGTGGTGTTAAAAAACTGTTCTATTGGTGTCTATTTCTAAAGTAGTGGCATAGTAAAAAATAATGTGATAAATAGAGTATATTATGACTACTACAGTGGTCAAATATTTAATATATATAATATACAGTATGTGCCAGATATAAATCCAGAAACAATAGACTAAAACAATAGGCAAATTATTTCAATGCCAGAAATACTTAATGCACTTGAACTCCTCCTGTAATGTTCCCTTGGCTGTGCTTAGTTTTGTGATAAAACAGATTCTTATTTCAGCTTTGTGACTTTGTGTTGTTTGTTATGAAATATGATCAGCCCAACCTGCTCCAGATAAGCAGCAGCCTGCCACAGAACAACAGTCAGCCAGGCACTGCAGTGGCTACCTTCACCCCCGACAGACAGCTACGGTGGGCACACACACACACACACATACACATACACACACACACACACATACACACACACATACACACACACACACAGCGGGACAAACAAGTTATACATTCAGTCAAATGTAAATACAGTATAACATTTTAACTTATTTGGTCATAATTTCCACTGCATTTCTGTACCATTAATTTACATTTCTCCACCTCCTTCACCTCCATCACATCTTACCCTCTACCTCCTCCATCACATCTTACCCTCTGCCTCCTCCATCACATCTTTCCCTCTCCCTCCTCCATCACATCTTACCCTCTGCCTCCTCCATCACATCTTTCCCTCTGCCTCCTCCATCACATCTTTCCCTCTACCTCCTCCATCACATCATCTTACCCTCTGCCTCCTCCATCACATCTTACCCTCTGCCTCCTCCATCACATCTTACCAACTGCCTCCTCAATCACATCTTACCCTCTGCCTCCTCCATCACATCTTACCAACTGCCTCCTCCATCACATCTTACCCTCTGCCTCCTCCATCACATCTTACCCTCTGCCTCCTCCATCACATCTTACCCTCTGCCTCCTCCATCACATCTTACCCTCTGCCTCCTCCATCACATCTTACCCTCTGCCTCCTCCATCACATCTTACCCTCTGCCTCCTCCATCACATCTTACCCTCTGCCTCCTCCATCACATCTTACTCTCTGCCTCCTCCATCACATCTTACCCTCTGCCTCCTCCATCACATCTTACCCTCTGCCTCCTCCATCACATCTTACCCTCTGCCTCCTCCATCACATCTTACCCTCTGCCTCCTCCATCACATCTTACCCTCTACCTCCTCCATCACATCTTACCCTCTGCCTCCTCCATCACATCTTACCCTCTACCTCCTCCATCACATCTTACCCTCTACCTCCTCCATCACATCTTACCCTCTGCCTCCTCCATCACATCTTACCCACCCACCCCCCGCAGGTTCCCTGCGGGCCAGCAGCTGGTGACTAAGCTGGTGACGGCTCCTATGGCGTGCGGGGCGGTGATGGTGCCCACATCCATGTTCATGGGACAGGTGGTGTCCTACAACCCTTTCGGAGGGCAGCAGGTGAGACAGGGAAATACCTGGAGGAAACGTTTTTGATTTTATTTCACATTTTTATTTTATTAATTATGTTCAGCAGGTGAGACAGGGAAAGACTTGTGTTTGGTTTATTTATTTATTTGTTATTATTTATAATCAGCAGGTGAGACGTGAAAATTATTTAAGTAAATGTTTTTATTTATTTTATATTCTATTTCCATTAAAGTTGCTATAGGCAGCATTATGTGGGAGGTGATTTTGGTGACCCTTACCTTTTTTGTTGGTGTAATTACTTTCCCTAATCGTTGCAAAGGATTTTGCAATTTGTCACAGTTTAGCAGGAGATCATACCTGGTGGCAGACAAACTGAGTATTAAATATTGAGACTTCTAGAGGACTGATCTGAACCGCAATTTTTTAAAATTCTCCCATAGACATTACAATGTGCTATCAGAAGAAATGTATTGATAAATACAAAAAATTTGCCTATAGTTACTTTAATTATAATCAGCAGTTGAGAAGGGAAAACTTTGAGCACATATTTTTGATTTCTTTTTTTCTTCCATTAATTATAAACAGCTGTTGAGATAGGGAATAACTCACATGTTATCTGTATATATGGCTTTATTAAATTAAGATGTTAAGTACAGATATCTAGTCTTAAAACTAGATTTCCATAAAGAAAAGGTCTGAATTAACTGTTGGTGGTTTCTCCACAGCAGGGAGGCCAAACTCAGACCTTGACGCTGCAGCCAGCCCATACACAGCAGAGCCAGCCTGACAACCTCACCCAGACGGCTGTAGTAGCGCAGAATGGCCAGCAGGGGCAGGCCCAGCAACAGTTCCTACAGGTACAGCTAACATTACCGCTGACACGCCTCTAGAGGGCAGCACAACCGTACAGAGTAGAAGGCTTATTTAAAAAAATGTAAGTCCCAACTGACACCATTCATTCTGGAACTCAACCCAATTTTAGAGCAAGTGCTGCACAACATTAAAGTGTTATTCTTTTTAGCCTCACTGTTGAAGGTTAGGTTTGATTTCAGGGCTTTATTAATTAATCATATGAGGCAGACAAAGAGTGCCTTAGTGAGACTGCTTACACCGGGTGATCTTCTGTTGCAAGGGTACCCGTCTTCTCCACGGTAACCAAACCACCCAGCTTATCCTGCAAGCAGCCTTTCCGCTCCAGCAACAAGGCACCTTCTCCCAGGCAACACACCATCCCCAACAGCAACCCCAACAACAGCAACCCCAACAACAGCAACCCCAACAACAACAACAACAACAACAACAACAACAGTCTCACCACCACAGGCACCAGCAGCATCTGAAACCCCAGCCCCCAAAAGCACAGAAGAGCCTCTCCTCGCACAGGACTGACCGCAACAGCAGCCAACCACAGTAGTGAAGACTGGGAGTTCAATCATGGAGGGAACTAAAGGAACTATAGTTGACGACTGTACCAAAAATCAAACTCTGAAGTTGTGTTTGGGCAGACCTTTGGATTGTGCCAGACTAATTTCACTCAAAGACGCACCTTTTTCATTCTTCCGCTTGATGTAACCGAATCATGGCAACACAGGAATGGGCTTTGAGCCCCGCGTAAGGGCGTGAACTCGTCACCATGACAACGGCGTGGATTACAATCCTAGCAGGGCATTGTGGGAGCACTCCCATACTCTTGAAACCGGACGGTAGTCCAGGCAACGGCTGTTTGGGCACGACTGTGTGAGACCGTTAGCGTAGTAGGCTGGTCCAGCACAGATTTCCTGTATCATAGCAACCTGTAAATATCCAATATAACCTAACAAAAAACAGAAACTAGTATTTTATATGATTTCATGGAAACAAAAACTGTGTAATAAGCTTTTATTAGTAGCTTTTAAAAAATGACTTCTTACTTTCTCTTCTTTTTATGTTTTCCAGTTAAAGATGTAGTGATGAAAGAAATATCCATCCCTCCTAAAATCCCCTCCTAAAATCTCTCTTTTTCTTAAAGATCCAAAGTAATACTTTAAAAATTGTCCCGGACCGTTGCTAAAATGGGGCTTTCTTAGAATTCTGGGAAATAGAGTTTTTAATCACTGTGTCGCAGAACTTCGCTAACGTGCTTAACAGGTAGATGCTTTCCCAAAAAATGCTTGCTCTGGATCATCACTGTTACAGGTTAAGTGACTCCAAGTGCCAATAACTCCAAATTAGGTTTAATCTCCCTCTTCTTTTTATAGATTGTTCTAAGGTTTATTAACATTTTCCAGATAGACCCCCCCCCCCCCCCCCCAATAGAGTGCATTAGTGTAAATACCTTATGGATTATTTTTGAAAGAAATACCCCTGAACATTAAACACATATTATATAAAGTATATATTGCCCCTATGACATGCTAGTACTTATTGTGGTTGTGTACAGTAAATCACTCCCCAACTGTAGCTCTTTAAAAAAAACTGTGTGTTTGTGTCAGCATATCTTAATAACAACTGGATCGTCTTTCCTCTAAATCATTGTCTTACTCGACTGTTCGAAACTATTTTAACCGTAAATCAAACCGTTACAAAAAAGACTGAAAAAGAAGATATCTAGTCTACATCTCTTAACCGTGTTGGTGTAGGAAAGTTCTCCAGTTGAGGTTTTGATTTGCTGTGTGCTGGAATGTATATGTGTGTGTGTGTGTGTGGGTGGCAGTTGAAATGTTGAGCCGTGTGTGTGTGTGTGTGTGTGTGTGTGTGTGGCAGTTGAAAGGTTGAGTCGTGTGTGTGTGTTGCGCCGTTTGTCTTATAGCATTTGTCTTGGTAGGGGATGGTGTGCTCGATGGTACTAGTAATCTCAGGAACGTTATCAGACAGACTTTCTTCTTCTGCCTCACGGCTGGGAGCAGGCTGGGAAGGACAGGGCAGGGCCGTCACAATGGCCAGGGACATCCTTAGATTAGGAGGAGGGGGAACTTCAACTGTAAATGTAATGGTCCCTAAAGAACCTTGACCCGAAACCTCCAAAGTCCCGTCCTCCCATTTTCTTAAACCCTCTTTCTCTTCAGAAGCAGAGGAGAGGTAACGTGAACGATCTAGGTGTTAGAATCAGGAACTCCAATTGATACTAAAGCGTGGAGTGTGTGTGTGTGTGTGTGGGGGGAGGGTGGGCGAGGAATTGATCAAATAAATAGGACGTGGACAGTTTATGTGACCTAACATTATCTAATAGTTATACTTCCTGTTTCTAATCTCTTGTGCCTCGGTCTCCTCAGACAGCGATGTCTAATCCTTCCTCGGTCTCCTCAGACAGCGATGTCTAATCCTTCCTCGGTCTCCTCAGACAGCGATGTCTAATCCTTCCTCGGTCTCCTCAGACAGCGATGTCTAATCCTTCCTCGGTCTCCTCAGACAGCGATGTCTAATCCCTCCTCGGTCTCCTCCCAGACGCCAGTGACCCTCATGCAGTTCTCAGTCTCAGTTCTCAGTCTCAGCAGTTACAGAGTTAATAAACCAAACCAGTAAGCCAGGGGACTGGGCCCAGTTCCATTTACCGTTCAGCCAGTGGAGTTGAAATGGAACGGGGGCCCCGTTTGTGGTAACACTTAGTAAGCCATATCAAACAGAATAGCCTTGTGTCGGAAAAGGAGTACTTAGAAATGTTGTCGTTAGTCGAGGAGAGTGCAGTAGGGTGTTGTGTGTGTGTGTGTGTGTGTGTGTGTGTGTGTGTGTGTGTGTGTGTGTGTGTGTGTGTGTGTGTGTGTGTGTGTGTGTGTGTGTGATGGTCTTGGTTGTTTTTAAATGTCTTTCTCTCTTCTACTTTCTGTATCCTTCGGGGGTCGGTATTGGTTGCCCGTAGTGATAACCAATCAGTTCTTGCGTTGCAGTAATAAAGAAAAATTGTATTCTTCCAGAATCTTCCTCTCTGATTGGGCTAAATCTGGTTTACGCCCTAAGTGTTGGGGCAGCTGGACTTGATGTACAAGCTTGTGTGAGAGTGCATTGTGTGCGTGTGATCAAATCACTGTAAACCCATAAGATGTGTTCACGTGTAAAATGGGTGTGTAACTATAATGAATGTTTTGATAAGGTGGCCGGCCAAAAAGCTATGTGACGGTAGAAAACCTCAATGGTAAAACTGTTAAAAATGGTCAAACCTGTTTTGATTCTCCTTCACTTATTTATTTATTTTTTGCCCCACTACCACCACTCTTAATATTTTGTTTAGAGTTTTGAAAATCCCATATTGTTATACTTGTATTATGAATCCAAAGCAAACCCGATTTCATTTTTAAGATAATGTATGTGACCTCAGATCCTGTCGGGTCATGGTCAGTTACCCAATTGCTTTCTGATCCTTCCTAATCTCTCTCTGTGTGTGTGTGTGTGTGTGTGTGTGTGTGTGTGTGTGTGTGTGTGTGTGTGTGTGTGTGTGTGTGTGTGTGTGTGTGTGTGTGTGTGTGTGTGTGTGTGTGTGTCTAAAAATGCAACATGCAGCACTACCATCATTTATTGTCACTGATACCTTGTCCAAAGAATGTAAAAGGGACTAGATAGGCTTACAAATGGTGTGCCTGTTAGGAAGGAAGGAAGGAAGGAAGGACCCAACCCTCCCATGTGTATCTCTCTCCCTGGTAAATTAGAAAATAAAAGCAATTTTAAATGCCAGAATTGTATACCAGATTTTTCCTCAAGTTCTTTTTAAATCCCATTTTCATTGTTTATGGATGCCCACACATTTCCAAACTGAACACACAGGTACACTGTTTTTTTACCTTTACTTTCTTTATTACAAATCAACCAACCATATCAAAACGGCACAAATCGAACCAATTCCAGTACACCTGCAGAAGCTAATTTGTTCACACATGAACTACAATCACTGCAACTGTGCATTCAGTGCCTGTCCTTACCAGCATACTGATCTAGCAAAAGAAAACAAGCACATTAAACATCATCAAATGACTTTAAGGCATAACTATATAGAACTATTTACATGGCAAACCTCCATTTTCATAAAATGTCCTTCAGAAAGGAACAAGCGCATATTATGACTGAACAACCTTTTAAAAGCACTGCAAGTCAGCTATCGGATTTACATTGAGCAATCCTTAGATACAATGCATTGCTATCAAGTAACAGAAGAAAGGTAGTTCCAGGTCGCTTTCATGGCAGCAATCGATGCGTGCCGCCACGCACCTCCTCGGTCACATCCCATCCAGGGCCGTACAGTACACCCCCGCAGCCCCCGCCCCTGCCTGGCAACAACTATTATGATAAGAGTTTTCTTTTTTGAAATGTTTTTTTTTTTAAATCACTCAGAGTTAGCTGCGGCACGTGTTTGCGTTACGGTGCTGTACATGTCGATATACCATGTCATGCATAGGACCGTAATGTTTCAAACCCCTATCCAGGCACCATGAGATGGACCCACAGTATCCATAGCTCCACCTCACTGGAGACTAGAATCCTGTCTTCACACACCGCGGGATAGGTCACCTATGGCTTACACTCTCTACTAAACAGCAAACTGTTTCATTGTACATACAATTCAGTGTTGGAAACTTTCTATCAAACCTCCTAACAACTATGTGTCCCTCCTTTTAATAAAAAAAGTAAAACAATTTCTACACCACCTGCAATTACAGTGTGCAGTTTTGACTCTCTTCAAACTTCGCCCTAAGTCCCCCCAAAGTTAGGTACACTTAATGCAATTACAGTGTGCAGTTTTGACTCTCTTCAAACTTCGCCCTAAGTCCCCCCAAAGTTAGGTACACTTAATGCAATTACAGTGTGCAGTTTTGACTCTCTTCAAACTTCACACTAAGTCCCCCCAAAGTTAGGTACACTTAATGCAATTACAGTGTGCAGTTTTGACTCTCTTCAAACTTCGCCCTAAGTCCCCCCAAAGTTAGGTACACTTAATGCAATTACAGTGTGCAGTTTTGACTCTCTTCAAACTTCGCACTAAGTCCCCCCAAAGTTAATATCGGTGCTGTTCATCCCACCTTATCACAGTTTCTGATGACGTTGTTATTGTTGATGTCCAGTGTATATACCGTAAGATGGGTGGTCCAGGTATCAGATAATGGAGTCTTGGTGCTGCAGTCAGCAAAAGGCATGCCGCTTAAATACACTGACCGATCGATACGCTGAGGGAGACATGAAGGACGATACAGCTGATTTAGATGTCAGTGTCAGAGTGTGTGTGTGTGTGTGTGTAGGACAGAAGAGAGATACAGCTGATTTAGATGTCGGTGCCAGAGTGTGTGTGTGTTTGTGTGGGAGAGATGTTAGTGAGTTGTGTATTGAAGGGACACGCATGCGTTGATTGAGGAATATAGAGATTGTGTGTTATTAGTTCTATGTTGTGTGTATGTGTGAATATCAGCTTGTGTGTCCGTGATTGCTTTTAAGTACAGTTTATTCATATTTTAGTGCCTTATATATATATTTATGAACCTGTGTGTGTGAGTGTGTGTGTGTGTGTGTGTGTGTGTGTATTAGAGTGTGTATGTACGCGTGGTTGCATGTGTTTGCGTGTGTGTTTTCTCAGACAGTGTCATAGTCCAGGAAGACATCTGCGGTGCTGAGGAGTAAAGGCTGGGTGGGGGCGGTGGTGCTGCCGACTGAGCTCAGCCTCTGTGGCATCGCCCTCTGCTGGTTTGGAGGAGCGCGGACACTGCTCAGGGTCAAGTACTCCTGGTACAACCACACACAAAAATATGTTTTTTTTATGGCTTCAAATAAATACATCTGCTTTGTGGATAATGTGCTTACATAAGATTAACGTTTATTTTATTTGTAGATATAAAACAATTCTCCTGTGTTTTACATTGAAACTTTGATTTGACAGCCTCATGTAATGAAGATGGTGAGACTGATTATAGAAACTGTGTATAATATGAACACATGGAAGCCTTTGCTCACGTTCTTGGTGTTTTCTGACAGCAGCAGTTCTGTCCTCTCTACTAGCTTCCTGAAGGGTGGTCTCTTCAGGGGGTCTTGACTCCAGCAGGACAACATCATCTCATAACTATAGGACACACACACACACACACACACACACACACACACACACACACACACACACACATTGGTCAATACACAAAATGAGACACATTATAAGACATTTAGACTATACAGCCGATGAATTGTCTAAATTACATATTTGGGGTTAAAACAAAACCATAGAGAAGGGATCTGATCAGTAGTTATCAACACACACACACACACACACACACACACACACTTACATATAAAGACATACAGATACACACACACACACACACACACAGACTCACATCTCGTTGGGAGCAAAGTCTGGCCTGTTCATCCTGTGTCCATCCTGGATCATGCTGTAGAATGCTGAGCCCACCTGCATGCCTGGGTACGGACTGTTACCTGAACCAAATAAAGAAAAAACACACACACACTGTAAAACCTTGATTAGGATTTAATACTTGTCCCCCTTATCATTAAACTAAAATGATGTTAGTGATGAATGACGATGTAAGTGTATTTCTAAGTCTAAAACTTGGTGTCAAAAAATATCCATTTAAATGAGACAACAGAGACAGAAAAACATGGCCATTATGAAAGCATCCCTGAGGGAACCCAAATGTCTGCTTTACCGAGAGAGAAGATCTCCCAGAGCAGGATGCCGTATGACCAAACGTCACTCTCAAAGGTGTACACACAGTCAAAGATGCTCTCCGGGGACATCCACTTGACTGGAAGACGAGCCTGCAGAGAGAACATAGAAATATGAAACCTAGAATGTGTACTTTGTATTTACAGGATGTTACATAGCTGAAAGAGAGAGAGAGGGAGAGAAAGAAAGACAGGGAGGGGAGACTCACATTGCCTCTGAGTACATAGAGAGAGAGAGCGAGAGAGAAAGACTTACGTTGCCTCTGAGTACGCAGAGAGAGAGAGAGAGAGACAGAGAGAGAGAGAGAGAGAGACACGTTGCCTCTGAGTACGTAGAGAGAGAGAGAGAGAGAGAGAGAGACTTACGTTGCCTCTGAGTACATAGAGAGAGAGAGAGAGAGAGAGAGAGAGAGAGACTTACGTTGCCTCTGAGTACATAGAGAGAGAGAGAGAGAGAGACTTACGTTGCCTCTGAGTACATAGTTGGCATCCCTGGTGATGTCCCGGGCCAGACCAAAGTCACAGATCTTAGCCACGCGGCCCTTAGTCAGCAGAACGTTCCTGGCTGCCAGGTCTCTGTGGATACACTACACACACACACAAACACAAACAAACACACACACATTAACAAATGAGGATATGACATTGAGTTTCAGTAAATTGTTTTAAGATGATAACACACACACACTGAAACACACAGACACCATTAAGGAATGAGAATATGACATTGCGTTTCGGTAAATTGCGGTAAGATGCTAACACACACACACACACACACCATTAACTAATTAATGTATGAAATTGCCACCATTTCGGTAATCGGAGATACACACACACACAGTCCACAGCAGGTTCTTACGTTTTTGGATGTGATGTGCTCCATGCACAGACACAGACACACACACACACACACACACACACACCCTAAACAAATTATAATACAAACACACACATACACAAACTTGTACACACACGCACACACCAGTGGCATGCGGTGAGGGTAAATGGCTGGTGAGGCAGCCAGCCAGCCCATCTCAATCATTCATTATCATAAGCTGGGGCTACTGGTCTTGGCTTTAGTCGTCGGGGGTTCTCAACAGTGTTTTCTTTCTTATTACAAACGTTCTGATGTTCAAACTTATTCTTGAACTGCTTTTTGACTAAGCAAAAATGCTCCCTAAAACAATGTCAAAAGTTGAACTAATTATTGAGGAAGCAAACGATGCTGTTGTGTACAGCGTGCCCTGAGGTTGATATCTAAAAGATGAATTTCTTGACAACGCACAGCAAACAGTTGTGAACAAACATTTGGTGACGTAGTCTACAGAGACAGACGCAGCCTTATTGCCCTCGGCCCCGCGCTCCATCCAGTCTCTGAGGTTGCACAATCAAAGGGGAGGCTAAACTCGCCGCTGCTTCACCCCTCGTCTCCATGTATTTTCAGCGGAGCTCTGTAAACTATGAAAATGATTGGAATCACACAGAAATTATATTTGCAGAGCAATGGAATAATCTTAATATTTTTAGTTTTTTTTATTTTGTCTTTTTTTATTTTTGTCTGTTATTTTTGTAATATTTTCATTGGAGTAGGCCAGACTATGACAGGTGCGGCTCTGCCTCCCCTGACCACATGTCACTGGCACACACACACACACACACACACACACACACACACACACACACACACACACACACACACACACACAAACACGTGCAGAGTCAGCAGGTTCTTACGTTCTTGGAGGTAATGTATTCCATTCCTTTGGCCACCTGGTAGGAGAAGCTGAGAAGGTCCTCAGTGTCCAGAGATAGATCGTCTATGCTGTCTACACATCCACACACACAGACACACACACACACACAGACAGAGAGAAAGATACACACCCACACACACACAGAGAGAGAAAGAGATACACACAGACACACACAGAGAGACAGAGAGGAAAGGGATTCAAATTTCACCAAGTATTGAAAATGAACATGGCATGTTCCTGAGAATGGAACAATGGGTTAGTGGACTAGACTGTAATAGTGAGTGTTGTTTTACCTGACGACTAAACTAGACTGTAGTAGTGAGTGTTGTTTTACCTGACGACTAAACTAGACTGTAGTAGTGAGTGTTGTTTTACCTGACGACTAAACTAGACTGTAGTAGTGTGTTGTTTTACCTGGCGACTAAACTAGACTGTAGTAGTGAGTGTTGTTTTACCTGACGACTAAACTAGACTGTAGTAGTGTGTGTTGTTTTACCTGATTGAGACACTCTGCCTCTCTCAGAAGGACGCATGGCTATGTAGCCTGTACCACTCCCTTCCCTGCTGCACGAACACACACACACAAACACACACACACACGTAAGTACATACACGTTGACTAAACAGCCCATTTTAGTAGTAGTATATTACATGAATACAGTATTGGTGCTTAATCACTTACGTGAACACACACAGAAGTAAATGTACATTGTGAGCATAACTATTCTCTAGTGTGTGGTATATGTTGCAACACACACACACAGACCTAAGTGTACATCGTAAACTTTTCTCTAGTGTGTGGTATATGTTGCAACACACACACACACACACACACACACACACACACTTACCTGGCTGGTTCTGAGTGATTGATGTTGCGGTAGTAGCCATCACCCGTCTGACAACTCAAATAGGCCTCTCTCTTCCTGCGCAGGAAGTTGAGCAAGTCACCATAGCAACAGTACTCGGTGATGACCAGAGTAGGACCTGACAGGAAGTGGGTTGGCATTTAAATCATCTCAGAAGGTTTCCTCACTGGCAGCCGAGAAGCGGCACCAACGGTCAACAACCCAACAAGTGGTAAAAACAAGAAATGCACTTAGAGAATATGTGAAGAGGAAAAGACGCTTGCCTTCAGTCTTATTGTTTATATACAGTACTGTGCATAAGTTTTAGGCAGGTGATGCTGTTTTGAAGGCGAAGGGTGGTCACGCCAAATGTTGATTTAATGTAGATTTGCTTTTCCCTCACTTTGTATTTTATGAATTGATATAAAAAATAAACAATTAACATTTATCCTTTCATGTTTTTTTTTTCTAACTTTAAAGACATCACACCTGCCTAAAACTTTTGCACAGTACTGTACTTTGGATTAAGTTCTTTATTATAAGTGATGATTGTAACTCAGAGTTTGAAAATATGAAAGTCCTGTTAAAGTAGCTGACTTTTAGGCTTTTATGTCGTTGAAACTTAAACAGGGGCTATACTTTGCTAACATTTACCATCAACCGGCGTTTCTCACCTCCAACAGTGCAGGCCCCTAGCAGGTTGACGATGTTGACGTGGTTGCCGAGGTAACTGAGCACTTTCAGCTCTGACATCAGCGCCTCCTTCTCTGTGGTGTGGGCGCTGGCTAGGGGGTGACATCATCATCACAACATCATCGACATGACGCTACACATTAGTCAGTTGTAATCACACATCGAGGCTGAGAATGTAACATCCAGGATCATGCACAAACACACACACATTCCTCTACACACGACATAGGTTCAAATGAACACGCACACACTTACGTTTGAGCATCTTGACGGCGACTGTCATAACAGTGTCTGCAGAGCTCAGGCCATAGGCTGTGGCCATTACCACCTTACCAAAGGCCCCAGAACCAAGGGTCTTACCTAGCGGGGAACACACACACACACACACACACTGGATGAAAAAGCCATGGTTGACATCTGATCCATTTCTTCCACCCCCCCCTCTCCATCT
>JAPMUY010001563.1:167500-185063 GCA_026901105.3 Galaxias olidus | reverse complement strand
ATATGCGCATACACGCAC
Organism: Galaxias olidus; assembly: GCA_026901105.3. Classification (NCBI taxonomy): domain Eukaryota; kingdom Metazoa; phylum Chordata; class Actinopteri; order Galaxiiformes; family Galaxiidae; genus Galaxias; species Galaxias olidus. The sequence continues at coordinate 185,045 of JAPMUY010001563.1, read as the reverse complement.
ATACACACAAAGATGTGACTTGTAAAACACATACAGACCTGGGACCTAATTTTAGCATTGCCATATCAACCAGCATCTATCTCAATGTTATCGTAGAAATGCCTGACCATATACTTTTGGGGATTCATGATTTGTCCTGTCAGTCATTTTTAAGATGGGTGCAAAATGTACTTCTTGTGCTTGTGCTATAGATACCAAGCCTTCTTAAGCTAAAACAACATTGAAGTAAACAAAATTCTCAGAAATGATGTCAATGACTCTGTAGAAGAAATCGCAATATTTATGTTGGTATTTCTGATCAGACTTGTGCAAACTATAGAGAATAAATGAAATCACAATGAATTCATATGCTTTTGCACTAAATAATTACATATCTAATATGGTATGGAGCCATTAGGCAACAGAGTAGCATGCACTAAGGCATAATACTTAACGTTGGTCTGCCTAATACAGATCTTACTCTTAATGTTGTGCTATAGTTGAGAATTAACGCTGAAAACAGCTGTAATATAAGAGCAACAATCCAATACCAGTCAATTGAAAGAGGATATTATGTACATAGATCAGAAGCACGCTATTTCTCTGGAAGCAAGGGGAAATATGACCTACAATATATGTACTTGCCTGTTGAAATTAATTAAGGTTTAATTCTCATGTCAAGTCAAAATTTATTTTACATATTTCATTCTTAAAATGTAGCATGCTCTCTTTTCCAAAAGCGGACAATCTCATGTTCTAAGCTGGAAGCTGACCATGTTTCTGGCGCTGCGTGAAATTGTGGGATCAGTGGCAAAGAAGTGATACAGAAACAGGACTGAACAAAAACAATGAAGTCAATCAACACAATGCAGTGTAAATGTGCAGTATCATAAAGTAACCATCTCTGAAGTTGTTGTGCATCACGTCCTAGTATTACATCCCATCGCATAATTTATCTGGTAGGCCTGCAAAGGAGGAAAGCTTTCAAAACTAAGGTTTAGGCTTCAAGTTAATGGTATTTTTGACATTGGTATTTATTTGGTAAATTACTCAGACTCCGTCGTTTTTTTTTTTTCTTTCTTCTTTTAACTGAGTAATTTATGGCTTGGCCTGGAGTGAGTAACAGGAATCCGTTTAAAAGAAAAATAACTTCAATGTTTTTACTGACTGACGAAGCGAGCAGCTGGTTGAAAAGAGCTGGTTTTGTAACGCCCACCTCTCCGTGTTTCGAGTGACATGTTTATTAATGACGAAGGCTGCGGCGGCGGTACAGTAGCGCAGACGGCACTGGCGGAGGAATAACTTCATTACGTGTCATGACCCTCTTCTTGATATAGATATATCCTTTAGGCACGCTGTCAAGGACACTGAATTCACCACGATGTATGTAGCCATAGATATCTTGTTCAATAATTTTAACGATACAACTGAAGTAAACATGTTAATGAGGTGTGTTAGTTTTAACTGTGATCAAATAAAATTAACACTAGACGTTCTACTTCCGACCGTGGCGTTGGGGTTAGAATCTGTAGGATCTTTAAATTAATTGGTCTATTCCTGCATGGCAACGTCCCATATTGTGAACCTAATCCTTCTTCACCATGTTAATTTGCATTACGTCAATTGACCAGAGTGCTTACTGTATCAGCTCTATTCTCACTTTAAATTCAGTTCATGGCCTAATACCATTAGGCAGATGCAAAGTTGTGTCATTTACACATTTGAAGAAGAAAAAAAGTCAATTTGCAGCAGGCAAGGCTTGTTGTGATTATCAGTGTATGTTATTACTATGGATAAGGCATCTGTTTGAAGGTTATGTTTCTGGGCAGTAATTGAAATGCAAAATAACATTAGGATCGATGGCCATCTCTGTTTATTTATTAAATCAATATTGTAACTGTCCCTCATGAGTCCCCCCTCTGATTCCCAATGACAGCTTAAGTCTTTTCTCGTTTATTTTACCCCCTCCTCCTTCCTTTTCCACCTTTTCTAAAGGCAGTTAGAGGTGTGATTGACTTTGCTGGAAGAGCAATGTCATAGAGGTGCATGATGCGATAGGTCTCCATACACCAGGTAGTAGACATCATCCATGTGGGAAATCTATGCATTCTCCATTTGTATCATTGACATTGAAGAATCCAGATGCTAAAAGTGCTGTTTGTGTGTGTACGAGTGTGTGTGTTTGTATGCATGATGCATAATGCATTATGCACAAATATTTTAACCTGCATTATTGTGTAACTACATGAGCGGATGTGTGTTATCCAGTTTCATTATTGGAATTTATTTTGGCAAAAACAACGAGGGTACCAAATTATACCAGAAAATCTAACTTTTAGCTGAGAAGTCACAATATGTGGCAGGCTTCAAGCACTAATGCAACAACAATTTTACAAACAATTTTTTTACAAGATTAGATAAAGTAAAAGTCTGTCAGGGGCTTTCGTCTTTTTCAACAGCAACAATTATTTTATTTATCACCGTACTTACTGATCCAAAACATAATATATAAAATTTACATGCCTAAAAGTCACCAAATGACCTGTCCAACCAGGAACCTTCTCTCTTTAAAGCACATATACTCAAACAACGTCATCCTAGCATGGAAAGATGAATGAACTCATTTCGTACATGGCGTCCCGACGCAATCCATCTGTGGTTCAAGTTCCAATGTAGGACCCGTAACCTTGAACAATAACATATCCCCTTTGCTAAAAAATACATTGGGAGATAGTTTTTATTAAACATTTAAACTAAGCATATCTAAAATAGGGACAGTGTTGTGTGTTGCTTAAAATATGTGTTAAATATTTTTGCCACTGCAGATATTTAGCTCTGCTTATTCTAATTTAATGAGTTTGGAAATCCATTTTCGGATTTTGCATGAGATGAGACTACATTCAGAAATACATACACACACATAGGCACACGCTCTTTGAGACCGTCACCCACACATATACAAGAGCACATCCTACATCTTTGAGATGTAAATCTTTCTTGACCAGTGATACACACTGCTTTTCTCTGGTCTTTTTCATACCCATCACACATTACTGAATGAAAAACAAAAACAGTGGTCACTGATCTGATGGTGTGGTTTCAGTCCTCGTCCCATGTGCCATGCCCAGTCCTCCATGTTGAATGTCTGTAAGGGGTATTTGCTACGAGATGGCCGTAGTCCTTGGCTGTTGTGGGCAGAATCCCATATGGGACCTTTCCCAGCTGGACCTTTGGGACGCGACGTAACAGAAAAGCCAGCTGACCTTCACAGGGTCCAGTGGTTTGTCCCTGCGCGGCTGGTTAGTACCACTTTTCTGCGTGACGGAGCAAGCACTGTTTTTAAGGGGGGGGGGGGGGGGTTTCATGCTAACTGGCCTGAGACCAAGGTGGACGGTGAGACTAGTGAATGGAAGCTCTGTCTGTGTGAGATAGTAATTAATACCATCTCCTCTTCAATCATTTGTTTACTGAATTCAGTGTCAGACCTTATGTCTGGAATATTTCTATTTTGGAAGGAACCACAGCCTGTAGGAGTTCTTAGTAGACCAGTGAAGATAACCACACTCTTTTAAAAGTTACCTAAGACCTTGTGGTCCTGTTGCCTTGTCTTGGACATCACATTCCACTGAAGCAAGGAACAGGTAATGAGCTAGAGAAGAGTCGCCAACATAAAACAATAGCACCAGACTGCTATATCCACATTATAGTGGAGATTTACTCACTTTGCCTTTTGTTTGTATAGACATACAAAAAACATAAAACTCTTCAGTTTTCACTAATACCACCTTTGTAAAGCTGGACCACACCCAAAATGGGGGACAGGTCCAGAGGTTATGAGGAAGTTAAACATAACAAACAAACATCTCCCAAGTGTTGCTACGTGCTAACTGTGGAATGATCTACTTATTTAAATCCATCAATCTGCAATTCTATAGGGAACCCATGGCTGGCTGCAGAGAAATCCAGGATGGGGTATTAACTATTACGTTGCCACTTTTTTTTCAGACGACTAAAAAAACAAAACCTTACACTCGATGTGAATGAGGTATATTGCTAACTGGATTCAAATTAAAATCTTCTTAATCTTTTATTAACTAGCGTCTCTGCATTAAGGACCACATAATGTGTCTCTATATCTCCAACTGTGTTAACAGTCCGATCTGATTAAAAATGCATAAGAAATGTCTAGGCCGTAAACGGAGGATCTCTTCTTTTCTCTGGCTCGTCTGAAGCAGGAAGGAAGCAGCAGATCAATAGATGTGATCTGCTCTCTGGGGTAGCTGCTATCCCTCAGCACTGGAAACAGAGGTTTCATGTTGTGGGTCCGGATGACCTCATGCCTTTATATATAGTATATCCAACACACGCTGGCGTAATGGAGATTCAACTACTTGAGTGGTTTTCCTGGGGTTCTATGCATGGGATTTATTTTAGATCACTACCTAGCCTTGCATTGGTAAGTTTGTGCCCGAAACTCAGCCCGAGCTTTTACTCATGTCCCTGGAAACCCAGCACCGTCCACAGGCAAACAGGCCAGGACTATTGATTAGCTCACATATTACCCCATGATCTTGCATATGCTGAGTGTGACACCTCACTCCTTCCATTAACAGTTGTCTTATATTTCACTCATTCACTTTTGGCAAACAACCAATTGCACACAAAAACAATGGAAGCACTGCGTTACATAATTGTGAAAGAAATCTGTCTTTTTTTTAAGACATTGGTTGATTTTTTCACTTACTGAGTTGGTTCGCATTTGCTGTTTTGTTAAGCTATCAAATAAATCTGTTTAGTTTCATCCATAACTAAAATACCTTGAAGAATTGCTCAAGGCAACTTTGTGGCAAACAAATTACCTATGCAGGAACGTGTAAAACTAAATGTTGGAAAGATTGTTGCAGAATCAGTGTCCAAGTACTTTTTATTATGATTATTATTTATTTATAAAGGGTTGACCGCCTGAGACTACGCCTCTTCTGCGCCAGTCCCCTGTTTTTAAGACGTGATAAATAAAGAAAATAACAAACAAAAAATAACGAAAATAAAACATTAAAAATAAACTATTAATACAAGTTTGTTATGATCCAATACATGATTTACAATCTCATCCCCAAAACAAAAGGACAGTTGGGGATGAGCGGCTCAGCACACTCTCAATGTTGTCTGTCATACTGTGTTGTCTGATTCAAAACATTTTGGCCAAAATAATCAAAGTTATACAAATATATAGTTTGAAGAATTAAACATTTGCTACCTAAACCAATAAAACCATGGAACTTAACTGTGGGCGTTGCTGGACCTTTTTTACTGGGGCCGTGCACCAGGTATTGATCTGCTGTGCCCCAGTAAAAACTCACATTCGACTTTCAACAAGCTCCTATGTTTGTTTGTGGATTAATTTAGATTGATAATAACAGGAAAATTATGTTGTTGTTTTTTTTATCCACAATGTCAAAGCACTGCAGTTTAACCAAAAATACAAGCTGAGGGTTTGTGGTGCGGGTCCGTACACGGTGGCACATTACGGTCCATGCCCCAGTAGAGCTTAATGTCTAGCAACAGCCCTGAAGTTAACAGTCATCTTACATTACCTACCCTCTCCAAACATACACTATAAGACTCACTATAAACAGAGTCTATAGAAACAGTCCTGTTTGTTTTTGTGTGAAATGTAAAGTGAGGGTGTTTGCTTGTGTCCCCCAGGTTGCTACCCAGAATGCCCTCTGATGACCGTCACCTGCCCTCCAGCTGTGGGTCCTACATAAAGACGGAGCCGTCCAGTCCCTCCTCCTCTCTCGTAGACACCGTCAGCCACCACAGCCCCAGCTGCAACTCCGACGCCAGCGGAGGCTACATTAACGGTAACCACGGACATCCGCACGCCCTTGACTCCCCGCCCATGTTCAACCCAGGCATGCTGGGAGGTGGTGGAGCCTGCCTGCGGCGCTACGACGAGTGCTCCGGCGGGGCAGCCGACGATATCCCCATCAAATGCGAGTACATGCTCAATGCCATTCCAAAAAGGCTGTGTTTGGTGTGTGGCGACATTGCGTCTGGGTACCACTACGGAGTGGCCTCCTGTGAGGCCTGCAAGGCCTTTTTCAAAAGAACCATACAAGGTATGTCCATCTACACACTACACTCTGCATTTCTCCCATACTGTTTCTGCTAAATTGTAAATTAGCCTAAACACTCCAGTTGACGCTACAGTATTAATAAAATCTTTAGATTTGTTATTTTTTATAACCCTTGCGTATTTTTGAAACACGTTTTAAAACAATAAGTGAATGTTTTTCATTTTTTTACAATTCCTGAAACGAAGAAAGTATGTTACATTTTGGAGGTCATATATATTTGACGCTTTTGTTGTGCTAACACCACAAAGACACCGCATATTGTCACCTACAAGCATCATAACAGGAGGGCCCAAAATGGAGAGGGGCCCTTAGTGAAGTGTGTGCGACCCTGACTGCTGTCCATCCCGGGACTTCATTCAGTGTAGTGATTACTAATGTCAGCTCAGGCCATTAGCCCAGCCTCTAAATCTTTTGCGGGTGGTTTTTGCTCAGTGTGCGTGTGAGTTTCTCTGTTGGCATCCACTTCCCTGTGTGTTTAATTTTCCAGAGTAATCGGCTGAACTGGGATAATTATAATAGATTATAGAATTATAGGCTACCGTAATTTGGAATATCCGTGACTGTACAGTTTATAGTAACTGATATAGTAACAGTTTATAGTAACTGGGAAAATAGGTAAATTATTTTGTATCTTTTGTATCTAAGCCGAATGATAGGCTACAATTTCAAGTGACCTGCTGGTGTGATATAGGTACTGTCCACTATACAATTGGTGCATGTGTGGATGAAGGGAGGCACATTTAACAAGTTTGTATCAAGTGCTTGATTTGCGGAAGGTTAAGTAGAACGAGGAACACAATTGGTTCTCATCTCTGACTTTGTGTCCTCCGTCCCAAACGTCCCTGTTCCTGTCTCCTTGGTGGAGGACAGACCCGTAATGGACCTAATCTGTCCCTCATTCGTCCCAAGCCCTAGGAGTTTCAGTCAATAACAATCAGCGTTGGCCAACTGTAATTAAGAGTCAGGCTTTTCATTGGTAGAACGTCAGCAAGGAGGTGGGTGGGTTTTGGGGGTGGCTGTGCCCCCAGCTCCCCCAAGGGGAAAGAGAAGGGGGCCAATTAGAAGCTTAGGCACGTGTCATCAGGGCAATAACAGAGGATAGAGAGAGGAGAAAGACACAGAGGAGTCCTCTAAATAAGAGACACACAGCCTCTCATGGCAAGAGAAGCCCCTTTAATGGAATGGTAATTAGGAGAGGGGGGTCCCGGCCTGGCTAAGGAGAAGGACAAGGAGAGGTCTACCTTGAGTGGAGATGAGAGCGTGGATAATAGCATAGCATAATAATATATCAACATTTAGAGGGAAAATAGGAAAGGTTAAGGACAGATGCCGTCTGAATGTCCTTTGAGATCTAACGGCGGACATGGGAGCTGATTAACTAAGAGGGTACGGGCCAGGGACAGAGAAGAGCTTTTAGAGAATGGTTCAGCACCATTGGGGTTCATTTGCACATATTTCTGTTGCCTGTTTGCTCAACCGGTTAGGTTAAGTTAAATAAGGTCTGATCAGTTTAATCTTTAGCTGCAGGCTATTTGAAAATTGTCAGCATGGCACTTGAGCTTCCATTGTTGTCTCTCAAATTTCTGAAAGTTGAGTTTCTGTAGGACATGGACCTTTATTTGACAGGAGCTGTGGAAATCTCTAAACTAATGTACAAAATAAATATAGTTATGTTCAGGTTTAAATACATTTTGGCTTCTCTTGGTGGCATACCTAACCCTTTGCACGTGATAAATGTCCCAAGTGATTCTGACAAAAATATGTATTTGTTATCAACAGAAAACTTCAACTGGTTATAGATGATGAATAAAGGTCAGCTTTACAAATCAATAAAGATATCATGTCGGTGGCCTTTCTGTAATGTCCCATTCAAATGGTAGGTTTTAAATTCTTCTTACAGTATTATACCTGTAGGCTGTATTAAGATCATGGAACTTTATTTGAGAGGAACTGTGGAGATGGAAAGAGAGCAGAAGGTTGTCTTTGCTGTGTCCCTCTCCCTGGTGTCTCTTCACGCTCCAACAGGTTTTCCCCTTCTAGGTTTGGAGCTGGGATTCTCCTTCAGTTTAGACCTTTTAAAGCAACTTTTCCCACCCCAAACGCCTAAAAAAATGCTGCCAACTTCCTGGCGTGGTGCCACAGCCCCCTCACTGCGCTGGAAAACACTCAGGCCAGGGAGATTGACCTCACTGTGTAGGTGACCCTGCTGGTAACACTCAGGCCAGGGAGCTTGACAAATGTTGGCACCTTCCCCTTGACCAAACAGGGGGCAGGGAGAGGGGGGGCAGATCAGCGTTAGAAGCCTGGTTTGCTGTTTTAAGCCATCATTAATAGTTCTGATGAATTGTTTTGTTGTTCGTACAAAAGGGGCTTGCACTTTGGAGAGTTCTGTGATATCAAGGTAACGCCTACTTTGGAGGCCGGAAATGTGTTACTGGAAACCTTTGTGCCAAAAAGCTTAGACTGATCCATTTCTTTCATTGATACAGCTGATACTGTACGTCTGCTTTTTGGGGCTGTTTGGCGGCGGGCGTGATTATATTGCGGTGGAATTCTTTTCCATTGTGAAGCGAGGACTGCAGAGATGGAGCTGAATAATGCATGGGGCTGGGCTACACGATACAGGTTATGAGACTGGCCACAGTAACAGCAGGTCTGGGATGGGTGGAGGACATTATGCAGAGTGCTGGGCGGCGCGGCTCCATCTCCTGACCGCTGGGCTTCTGAAGGAGGGCAGCTTTCACATCATCCTTTGGGTTCAGGAGGAGGGGTCAGGAGGGGTCACGGTGACTCTTTGTCCAGCGTATGCTCTGCATTAATGAAGCTAATTTATCCAGGAATCAGAATGGGGGGTGGGATGCACAGGCGGGTAGGTGCATGTTACATGTCCCGTCAAACCCTCCTCTCTGCTGCTCCTGTCACATCAGGTCACCTTGGGACAGGTGTTTGCGTGTGTGTGTCTGTATGTGTGTGTGTGTGTGTGTGTGTGTGTGTGTGTGTGTGTGTGTGTGTGTGTGTGTGTGTGTGTGTGTGTGTGTGTGTGTGTGTGTGTGTGTGTGTGTGTGTGTGTGTGTGTGTGTGTGTGTGCGCGCATGTTTGCTTGTCTGGCGATATGTTCCGATTAGGGCTTTGCTTCATGGCCTACAGCTAATGATTTGTTCTGTACAGTCCATTATAAACAAATGCATGATAGATGTTTATTTTCACACTGTGCACATGAATAATAGAAGTTCTAGTTAGCGTGTTCATTGACAATTGCTTTTCTTCAATTAGCGTATATTTTCCCATCTTCCCCAGGGAATATTGAGTACAGCTGTCCAGCCACCAATGAGTGTGAGATCACCAAAAGAAGACGCAAGTCCTGTCAGGCCTGTCGCTTCATGAAGTGTCTCAAAGTCGGCATGCTGAAAGAAGGTTGGTGTCAATGCCTATTTAACCACTTCTTTGTTTCATTTGTTTGTTCTTTTTGCTCCCTGTTTCAGTTTTAGAATGACACGTGTGGGTTGGTCCATATTTGCGTATTTGTATTTCCGTACATTTGCTGTCCACTCTCGCGGGAGCAGGAATAAAAAATGTCAGCCTGGTCCTTGTGCAGCAGAGAGCTGGCTGTGACCGTAGGGAGACCCTGGTGACGTCATGGAGTTTACCACCTGCCCTCTCACTATAGAACACGACAGGGCAGAAAATCTGCTAAGTAGCCCCATCCTGCAGCCCCTCAGCTTGCCGGGGAAAACAAGTGTAACAGTACTCCTTAAAAGCACAAGCTGTTCCTGTGAGACCTCATTCCTCTGGGTATCTCTCTCTCTCTCTCTCTCTCTCTCTCTCTCTCTCTCTCTCTCTCTCTCTCTCTCTCTCTCTCTCTCTCTCTCTCTCTCTCTCTCTCATTCTCTCTATCTCTCACCCTCTCTCGGCTTCTTCTCCACCAATTGTTCTTTTTTAACATATCTTTCCATCACTCACAATCTCTCTGGCTTTTAGTTGCTCTCTCTCTCTTTTTCTCTCTGTCCCTGTCTTTCCCTATTGATCCAGTAAATGCTTTCTCAACGTCCTATCTCACTTCCTGTCTGTTGTTTCTCCCTCCGTGAGAGGCCTTGGGGAATGTATTGGGAAAATCAAGCCAATGGATAGAGTTTTTTGGACCAGTTCAAAATGTTTTTGACGCTCAGACTGATGCTGACTCTCTGCAGAAAAGCCGTCAGTCATCAGCTGATTGTCCATGGGTACAGGGTGCTATGCGGGGTGCACTACAGGGATTTAGTAATTGTCCATGGGTACAGGGCACTATGCGGGGTGCACTACAGGGATTTAGCCAGTGATGCAGTATTTGAAGTGTATTATATAGAATATGGCATGCCGTATCAAAGACAGTATGCCTGGCTTGACCTCAGACTCAACAGCCGTAAAATGTTCAAAGAAAAACAAAACAAGCCCACAATTGCCAGCTCTTTCCACATCCAAAAAATCTCCTAGTGTCAGTCAAAGGGTTGTGTGACAGTCCAGGTGGCCTTCTACCAATATCCTCTTAAAGCATGGCTGTGTGTGTCTATCAAAGGGAAGGACCTGTGGCCAGATTTGTCTTGTCATAGCCATCCTATTTATACACACACTTCTCCAATGTCTGTCTCCCTTTGTTCAACTCGGATGTCTCCATCCTAACCAAAAGCTGTTCCACAGGCTTCGACCCACAGCCGATAAAAAACTACTTTGCTTCAGGAATAAAGCCCAAACTATTATTGTTCAAGGGGAGAGTCGGCAGGCGGTTGTCGCTAAGCCAGTAATGCAGAGGGACTGTGACTCTGTGGGCTGCACCATGGTGCTCCCTGAGAAGGGCTCGGGACACTTTGGATGATTCTGTTCCATTAAAGGCACGGAGAACATTAAAGGTGCCTCGGAACCAAATCAGGTTGCCTCAGCTGTACGTCATTCTGTAACACGTGGTAGGAAAGAAGAACCCCTGATAGAAAGATAAACACAGGATTAGCTAGGAAATACAGCTCACTGACAGCCATCAGTTCATTGACAGGTCATCAAAAAAAACTTGTTTTATTGACAGTTCATAAAAAAACACTTGTGTTCAAGTTGTTTCTAAAGTGGAGATGTAGGTAGTACTGCAGATGATAGAAACGAACAAAACAAAAACGATCAAGTGTGAGCACAATCCTCCTACTACAATATGAAGTACTGTACTTTATGCCCGTTCACATTTACATTTACTTTGTTTGATTGCTTGACATTTCATTTAGACTTATCAGAGCAGATTGATTCAGGTCTATTCTGCAATCTCTCTCCAAATATACGTTTTGCACAGCTTAGCCTTGCTATCAAATAATGGGGGAAATCTATTGTGTTCTCCATTTGAATCTCTATTATAAAACAAACCTTAACCCAAACCTTGGTCCCAGATCAGCCTACATGTAGAGTATCCAAGCAGTGGGACTCAGTGAAATGTCATGCGAGGTGCTGGGGGAACCTGTGAGAGAAGAGATCAGTGTTTCTAAATGTATTTGATGTTTCCACCAACAGCTTAAACGCCCCCCTTAAAGCATGGAGTCCTGATTTATAAAGCTCCAGCTGCCAGGATCCGTCACCACCCCCCCCCCCACCCCCCACCCCCCCCTCGAACCAACCGCTAACCACACAACCTCCCAACTACCCCATGCAGGTGGAGCCAACAACAGTGTCTTCGGGAAAGGCTCCTGGCTGACTTGGAACCGTCTATCAGTTCATTTTAGGCAGGACGGAGGGTGGGAAATTATTCTTTTTTAGTTCACTTGCGACACAGGCATATTTGTGTTGGTCAGTGTGTACTGTGTATGTGTTTTTCTTGTGTGTGTATATGTGTGGGCTCCAGATTGGGTGTAATGGAAACAGCTAACAAAAAAAGGCATGGCAGACTAAAACTCGGACACCTTGAGCTGACTGTTAGTCAGGTTTTAGTTCAAAAAGGTTCCTGGGGCTCTTTGGCCGATGTGATCTAAGTTGAGTCTGGTAAGAGGTCACAGTGGAAAAGCCATCATGTAATTATAACTTGAGGAGTCATGACATGGCAGGCTGTTGCCAGTCCCCTGTCCTCCTACCACTGTCTCTTTAGCTCACTTCCTCACTCACTGTCACTGTTGGTCTTGTGATTCACGCTCTTGTTTAGGGATTCAAACTGTCAAACCCAACACGTTAGAATAGCCTGCCATTTAACATTAGAGAATCCAAACAGAAAAGCGTGCTACAAAAGAAGGCTTTCAAATTGCATACACAGATGCCGCCTCCAATTCTCCAAGAATCAATACAAAACTCCTTATGACATTTTTTGATAGACTCATTTAAACCCCAATTCTCCAGAAGTTAGCAACAGATCAATTTAGCAATAATTAGTTTAAAGATTTGGGATTTGGACGTTTTTGTAGAGTAGTGGGCAGCCGTCTTTGGCCCATCCTCGCTGACCACAGACAGGCTTCAGCAGTCTGTCTATGGTGAACGTGGGGTAACATTACAGCATTATTTTCTCTGGCGACATACACAAAAGATTCACAGAGCCATATCTAATATCACATACTGTCAGGTCCCGTCCTCATCAATACTCGGATCAGAAAGGACTCAATATGGCAAGACTACACCATCAAAATAAAGTTAAAGCTATGTTGATATTGTGGAGTGCTGAGGCAATTTGGCTAAAGTCAACATATTTATTTTATCCAGACATACAAAGCCCACTCTATCTATTTAAACTGAATTCCTTTTAAAATATTTTTTATTTATTTCAAGGATACTTTTTTTATAAAAACAAAAAGCACTTGTTTTGAATGTGACCACTAACCCGCTGTCTAAGATCACCAAACAAGACATGGATCCTTGTCTCCTTATTGCCTATTTAACCGACAGTGTGTGTCTGCGGTCATCCTAGGCCCACCCGGAGAGCCCGGTTTGGCCTGTCCTCACTAGCTGACAGGTGATAGATCAGGCGCGCAGGCCAACACGTGTTTCTGCAGAGAAGGGGATTTAACTAGGTGTTGACCCGTCTGATATACACACACACACACACACACACACACACACACACACACACACACAACTTGTAACTCACACAGTTCATTCATGTGCATGCCCTCTGTGTACATCACTTTTGGTGAGTGACAGGGCAGCAGGCCCAGAGGACCAGTCTCTGCTTTTTCCACCCAACGGCGTGAACCCCACACAGCCATGAACTCAACTATGGTATGTTGCTACCCCAGGGACGGCAAAGGCACCCTGTCCCAAGCAGATGTTTCCCATTAGAGCAGCATGGCCGCATGCAGTGATCCCCTCAGTACAGTGTGTGTTAAACACACTGAGGAGGAGAACATGACAGGGAGGCACGCTGTCACACGCTGTCCTACCGGCCTACGAAGTCACACGCTGTCCTACTGGCCTACAAAGTCACATGCTGTCCTACTGGCCTACGCTGTCACACGCTGTCCTACCGGCCTACAAAGTCACACTCTGTCCTACTGGCCTACGCTGTCACACGCTGTCCTACCGGCCTACAAAGTCACACGCTGTCCTACTGGCCTACGCTGTCACACGCTGTCCTACCGGCCTACGCTGTCACACGCTGTCCTACTGGCCTACGCTGTCACACGCTGTCCTACCGGCCTATGCTGTCACACGCTGTCCTACTGGCCCAGCGGAGGGTTTCAGTGGACGCCGTGGCGCTCTAGGTCACCAGAGAGATGTTTCCAGGGTTCCTTAGGATCTCAGACGACAGTGTCCCGGCTGCTGCTCTGAGACGGGGCCGCGGCCACACAGAGAGACGGGAGGGGAGGGGAGGGGGGAAGGGGGCCTGGCACTGCCTCACTCCGTTTCTCTGTAGCTAAAATAGGGTCCTCCTAATCTCACTTTGGCACTGTGTGCCATCCCATCCATTTCGACACATTCTTTAGAAAGAAGCACGCCGACACGTGAAGGGCTGAGAATAGGGACAGACACACACACACACACACACACATATGATTACAGTACGCTCACACACACACACACACACACACACACACACACACACACACACACACACACACACACACACACGCTTACAGTACGTTCACAGAGACACACATACACACGTTTACAGTACGCTCACACAGACACACACACACACACACACACACACACACACACACAAACACACATGCTTACAGTACGTTGACACAGACACACACACACACACACACACACACACACACACACACGCTTACAGTACGCTCACACAGACACACATACACAGACACACACACACACAGACATGCTTACAGTACGCTCACACAGGCACACAGACACACACGCTTACAGTACGTTCACACAGACACACGCTTACAGTACGTTCACACACACACACACACACACACACACACACACGCTTACAGTATGTTCACACAGACTCACACAAAGCAGACCTTCTGAAGCGGCCTGTCACGGGCCCTTTTTCCTCTCTGAGCAAACTGAGCTCCTCCTCGTACTCATCACCCACCCTCCACCCTCAGCCCTCACTCTATAAATCCATAACCGTAAAAAAAAAAAACAGATGGATGCTTTTAAGATGATCTGTCCCTGAGTGTCATGCCATGGTCTGGGAGCTGGGCTGCATTGTGATCCACACAGGCGAGGGGTGGGAGAGGTGTGGAATGCTCCCCCTCTTTCCGAGGGCCTCATTCAGCTGTCTTGTTGTGGTCGGATTCTCAGTACACGGCCGGATCACATGGAGAGGAGCTAATCTTGCAGCAGACGCCAGCGGACCTTAAAGAGCTGCGTACCCCACGCCTCGTCGACGCCGGAAGAGGACGGCGAGGGAAAAGAGGATAGAGTGGAAAAAGACTAAGAGCAGCTTTAGGAGGATAAAGGCCTCTCTGTGTCTTCCTTCCTATTTTCATTTGATCTCTTCGTGAGCTCGCCGGGCGCTCACGGGAGATGTCCCCGAGCTCGCTCTACCTCACATCTCCCGTGAGCGCCCTGTTGCCACTGTGTAAACTGAAACTGGTTAGCACCAAGCTCTTAATTCCTGTCTGCATCTATTCATTATGGTCAGTCGGATTTTCCAGTTCAAACAGGCCCCTGTGGATCTTGGAATTCCAATTCGGGCTGTTGGGTCACTCGTCGTTTGTCGCAGACACATGACCCTGGGCCCACAGCGGGAAGGTGTTGTGTACACGCCTGGGCGTGTTATTGTGGGCTATGTTGGCCCGCATGCATAGAAGGTGGTGGTGGTCAGGGTCGAAGTAACAATTCATTCGTGCATGGATTTGGAAAAGCATCTGCCAGCTGTTTATTTCAGAGCCCATACGGAAGGCATGATCCTATTGCAATAGAGCACAGTTATTACATTGCCCTTCCTTTAAGGAAAGTAAGAAAAAATAAGAAAAGTCAAATTTTGTTTTGATTAATTATAAAAAACATTCGCTGTGTAAGAAAGAGTAAGTCTATTTGCAATCCCTATTGATCACTTAAGACACACAAACGGAAAGCTCTGCTAGGGGAGGACTCTCGATTTAGCTCCAATCTGCCAGGCATAAAATGATCTCACTGTGTTTGCTGGGAAAAACTAGCTCCCTTAGGGCATTGTGGGTAATTAGGTTAGTGGATAGTTGGTGTCAGGAAATTGAAAGACCATCCTAATCGGATTCTTTTGTTTCCCGGGGAATCAAAGGAATTCATATGAGTCACTAGAATGCCACTAAATTCCACTTGGCCATGTAAACGCTGTTTGCAGTCCCTCCATGTGCAAAGGAGGGAGGTCAATCTGAAGGGGTTTGACAGAACATAAACTGCATTTACCAACCTTGTTTCTTAAAAAAACTCAAACGGAGGGCAATTTGAAATGTGTTTTCTAGCCTGCAATCTACATATTCCAGGGAGATATAGAGTATTCACTTGGATTATAATTTCATTTCACGGTTTAAATAAATCTATTGTTTAAAGTAAGGTTCTTGCGTGGTTTGTATTATACTCCAAAACATGTCAGTGGAAGGCAAATTAATCTTTCTACAGTCTAGTGATTAAAAGGACCTCTATCATGACAGAAGATATGGATTCTACTTTAGAACGGTCAAATTATTTCAGATTAAACTTTCACTCTAGCCAAAACCCACATATTTTATAGTATTGTCCTCTTTTTTTCAGAAACGCCCTTGATACACTGTACCAAAAAGTTAAATTATGTGTAAAAAGACGAGACAATCTGTAAATAAAATCTATGGTTATAGCAAGTGCCTTTCATAATGTCATTGTTTAGTGGTGGAAAATATTTTACATTTTTTGATTTCTTTTGTATTTTTTAAATGAGGTAAATTAGGTTAAAACAAGTATGTACCTGAAAATAAACATATCCTAAAATGTGATAATGTCAAACCATTCTGATGAAGATGAGAAAGCAGTAAAAAGAAACTGAACTGGATTCTCATGCACTGTCAGTCAGTGGCTGGTGTCACTCAAGCTCTCTGCTTAGTGCATCAAAGGGTGTCCCTTGGGTTAAACAGCATTGGCACAGAATCCCTTTGATGTCTTCAGTGACTTAAGATGACTGGTGTACAGCCTCTCAAATGTTTTGTAGTGGCAATAATGCATTCATACTCCAAGAATACTGTTTAGCAGTGCCACTGAAAACTGTTTCTATTTGCAACTAGCAAAACGTTGAATTGTATTATTTTCTTAAAATATTCTTTTGTCTTATGATTTACATTGATGTGATTTCTGTGTACAGGCGTGCGTTTAGACCGGGTGAGGGGGGGCAGACAGAAGTACAAGAGGAGATTGGACACTGAGAATGGAGGCTACCTAGGCCTCACCCTCCCACCTCCACCCAAAAAGCCCAGTGAGTGAACACCCCAGTCTTTACTCATTCAGTCCACATTGCAAATGCACACAACAAGTATTCTTCCAGACTTAAATATGCTCAGGATCGAATAAATAATAGAAACCTCCTAGTCATTTTGAATGAACAAAGGGTAAAACTTAAATTTTCTAATTGAATTGGGATACCAGCGGCATCGTTTTGAAATTTCACCAAAAATAACTTTGACTGCTTTGATACAGGCTTCCAACATAAATTAGCAAAAAAAATTTATTAAATCATATAAATGTACAATACAATATTCACAATCACGGTATGATTTAGTTTCACTTCGAAATCATTGAAAGGTTACCGTAAATGCTTATCACAGTATTTTATTTTTAAAAGGTAAAACAGGGCACATTGCGTTTATGAAACTATTGTCTCATTTAAAAATGCCATGTGTTAATTCATTTTAAAGAGCACTGCCTTTGCCTTTTACTCCACATCCACTCACCGTAAACGTTTCCTTTATCCCTGTCTCACTCTCAGTGACAAAGATTGTGTCTCACCTGCTGGTAGTGGAGCCAGAGAAGATCTACGCCATGCCAGACCCCACCATGCCCGATGGGGA